>CM076581.1:122364523-122439026 GCA_034641835.2 Pinus albicaulis | reverse complement strand
TTGCGCGAGAATTTGCCTGCGGGCCCACTTAGTGAAGGCGACTTCATTTCACTAAGCTCCATCATCTTGCTGCATTCTCAACACTCCCTCTCAGCAAGATATGGATTATCTGCAATCCCTATCCTGCCTCTGTGGAATTCGAACTTGCTCCTGGTGAGCGCCTTCGTCGGGATGTCGGCATCCTGATCCTCCGTGGGAACATATGAAAGCATCATGATTCTCCGCTGAACACAATCTCTGATATGATGGTACCTGATGTCGATGTGTTTGGACCTATCATGAAATAATGGATTAGCCGATATCTTGATGCAGCTCTGGTTATCATAGTAGATCACTGTAGGCTCCAAATGCAACCTGAACAATCCTGCGAGGATCTTCCTCATCCAAATAGCCTCGCATGCAGCCAAGCTAGCTGCCATGTACTCGGCCTCTGCTGAACTGAGTGCCACGGATCTCTGCTTCCTACTGTACCAGGAAACTGCTGTCGACCCAATGCTAAAAACTCCTCCAGAAGTGCTCTTCCGGTCCGTTGGACTCCCTGCCCAATCTGCATCAGTGAAGCCAGAAAGCTTCGCTCCATCCTCCTGTCTGTACCATAGACCGTATCCCGATGTGCCTCTGATATAGCGCAATACATGCTTGCCTGCCTTCCAAAAGAGCTTGGTAGGCTTAACCATAGCTTGCGAAAGCTGGTTAACTGCATAGCATATATTGGGTCGTGTATTGACCAGATACATAAGCGACCCCACCAACTGTCGATAGACAGTGGCATCCACTACCTCCGCCGAAGTAGCATCCTCCTTCCTCCAACCACCAAGAAGAGGAGTGTCAACAGGCTTGCAGCCTTGCATGTTGAACCTCTCCAGAATCTCCCGAGCATACTTGCCCTGAGAAACAAACAGTCCTCCGCTGCGCTGCCAAATCTCCAATCCCGGGAAATAATGAAGGATGCCCAAGTCCTTCATCTCAAACTCTCGTGCAAGATCCTCCTTGCATGAAAGTATCAACTGCTCATCGCCAGTCAAAATCAGATCATCTACATACGGTACGATGATCAACAGCTTCCCCTCCACCACAATCTGGTACAGGTTTGGATCCGCCTCACTCTTGGAGAATCCAAGCCCGGTGAAGTAGCTGTCTATCAGAGTGTACCAAGCACGAGGTGCTTGCTTCAGCCCATACAGTGCTCTCTTGAGTCGGCACACATGCGACTCACTGCTGAAGATCTCAAAACCTTCAGGCTGCTCTATGTACACTTCTTCCTCAATAACTCCATTGAGGAACGCAGTCTTCACATCCATCTGATGAATGTGCCACCCCATATGCGCTGAGAGAGCAAGGATCGTCCGTATGGAAGAGTACCTTGCGACAGGTGCAAAGGTCTCCTCATAATCGATCCCCTCGATCTGTGAAAAGCCACAAGCGACAAATCTCGCCTTGTACTTCTCCACACTCCCGTCAGCCGCCTGCTTCACTTTGTAGATCCATCGCGAACCCACCACTGATTTCCCCACCGGTCTTGGGACAATATCCCATGCACTGTTCCTGACGATCGAATCATATTCTTCGATCATGGCATCAACCCATGCGGGTTCCTCCACAGCTTCCTCAAAAGAGGATGGCTCTGTCACAACACATTGACTCATAAGAGCCATGTATCCAGTGTACCGATCCGGTGACTGTCGGTCTTGGGACAATATCCCATGCACTGTTCCTGACGATCGAATCATATTCCTCGATCATGGCATCAACCCATGCGGGTTCCTCCACAGCTTCCTCAAAAGAGGATGGCTCCGTCACAACACATTGACTCACAAGAGCCATGTATCCAGTGTACCGATCCGGTGACTGTCTTTGTCTGTGCTGTGCTGTAGGTGGTCCTACAACCTTCTCTGCATCCCGAGCCAGTCGCTCAGCTTCTGTAGTGCGCATGCGCCCTCTGATGGTTGGCGCTGCCTGGGTGGTTTCTTCCACCTCCAGAACCTCCTCTTGTGGCTGATCCACATCCGGAAGCTCCTCCTTAGGAACTAACAGCTCCTCATCTGCATGCAAGTGTAGCTCCCTCTCAAGCGAACACTGCATGGCTTTCTCCTCATGAAATTTTATATCCCGTCGCACAACAGTCTTGCGACTGTCTGACAAATACACCCGGTAGTTGTGAGGTGTATCAGTGTACCCCACAAATATTCCAACCTCAGCGGTTGGATCCAGCTTCCTTCTCGCATCCTTCGTCACATGCATGTAGACAAGAGAGCCAAAGATCCGCAAATGGGAAATATCAGGCCTCTTGCCAGAATAAGCCTCCTCCGGTGTACTCATGCCAAGAACCTTGTGAGGACAACGGTTATGCACATACACTGCTGTATTGCATGCCTCAGCCCACAAGTGAAGGGGTAGGCCCTGATCATGCAACATCGCCCGTGCAGCACCCACGATCGTTCTGTTCTTCCGCTAAGCCACCCCGTTCTGCTGTGGGTTATGGGGTGCGATGAGCTCTCTCCAAATCCCTTCTGTGCTGCAGAACTCCTTGAATTCAGCCGAGATGAATTCACCACCGTTATCACTCCTTAGAGCAATCACCTTCTTCCCCGACTCCTTCTCGACCAGTGCTTTAAACTCACAGAACTTCACGAATGTATCGCTCTTCTTCTGCATGAAGAAGATCCGGCACTTTCGAGAGAAATCATCAACAAAGATCACATAATACCTGTGCTTTGCTATCGAAGCAACTGAGAAAGGACCACACACGTCTGTGTGAACTCTCTCAAGGATCTTCGTGGCGCGACTATCCTTCTCGTGAAAGGTGGCTTTCACATACTTCCCTAAAGTACACCCCTTGCACTGATCTGACTGCGCAAGGGTGCCCTTAGGAAGTCTAGTAGATATCTGCTGCAGAATCTTCAAAGCTCCATGGTGAAGGTGGCCCAATCTCCTGTGCCACAGTTCACCCTCATCATCCCAGCTCACCACTTCTCCCGCCTTGCATGCCATAGCTGTGCAGCCATCTACCTGCAACTGATAAAGGTTCTTGGTTCGAACCCCTATCTTCCGGGTCTCTCCAGTAGTCTTACTGCGCAGGAAGGCTTTTCCTTCGCTAAAGACCACATCATACCCCTTATCCTCCAACATCGCTACTGAAATCAGGTTCTTCTTCAATCCGGGTACATGCATGACATCCTTCAGTACAAAGGGTTTACCAGACTCCCTCTGAAAGGATACGGTACCGATACCAGTCGCACTGTATCTACCGTCATCGCCCATCTCGATGTGCATACCCAAATCCTTGTCCTCCAGATCTGAGAACAACTCCCGATCTCCAGTCATATGAAATGACGCACCGCTGTCCAAGAACCACACCGATCCCATCACACTTGAAACCAAGCATGCAATCAGTGAAAAGTCAAGCTCGAACTGTGAAGCCAAAGCTTCTCCATCTGCAGATCTTCCCGCTTGCTTGTTCTTCTTCTTCTTTGGACAATTAGTAGCATAATGTCCGTGATCATGGCAGTGAAAACACTTCACTTTCGCCATATCCTGCTTCTTGCCCTTTGCACCAGAATGAGAGGTTTTCTTACCCTTCCCCTTCTTTGCTTTGGCCACCAAAGCGCAACAGATCTGAGAACAAATCCCGATCTCCCGTCATATGAAATGACGCACCGCTGTCCAAGAACCACACCGATCCCATCACACTTGAAACCAAGCATGCAATCAGTGAAAAGTCAAGCTCGAACTGCGAAGCCAAAGCTTCTCCATCTGCAGATCTTCCCGCTTGCTTGTTCTTCTTCTTCTTTGGAAAATTGGTAGCATAATGTCCGTGATCATGGCAGTGAAAACACTTCACTTTCGCCATATCCTGCTTCTTGCCCTTTGCACCGGAATGAGAAGTTTTCTTACCCTTCCCCTTCTTTGCTTTGGCAACCAAAGCGCAATTTTCTTCATCGGCTCCCTTTGATGAAGATCCATCCCGAGTAGTCCTCCTTATCTCCTCCTGCATGAGATCCGCCCAAAGGCGCTCCCATCCCGGCAGCTTCTCCCGACCATTGACATTATCTTGATATGAGTGCCAAGCCTTCGGAAGACCAAGGAGAGCCAGGTCGACCATGTCCTCGTCTTCGACAGTCACCCCCACACTTCCCAGCTCATCTCTGCACTGAGTGAACTTCGTGAGGTATTTGGCGATACTGTCGCCTTTCTCCATCTTGATGTTCCTGAGCTTATCTTTGAGCGCCGGCTTCCTTTGGTCGCTCTTACTCTGGAATAGATCCGTCAAAGCTTTCCACATTAAATATGGAGTAGCCTTTCCATGCAGGCTGGATACAATATGATCCTTGACGCCCTCCAACAGGATCCTTCGACACTTCGCCATCTTCTTTTGCCATGCATCGACTTCGGCAGGATCAGTGGGCTTTTGGACATTCGTATCTACGAACTCCTTCAGACCATTATCTTCTAATACGACCTCCATGCGATCCTTCCATGCAACATAATTCGAACTGCCTTCAAGAGCATATTCGAGTCGCAAACCGTTGAAAGACATTTTCAACACTGGCACCAAGAAAACAAAACTACTGCAAAATTTCGAATTCCACCTCAAAGCTCAACCGCTCTAGATCTGTGAGAACAAATTATTTCTAGCACGGAGATTGACTGCAAGGGGCATTTACCAGACCTTTCACTTTCCGAAGAAAGATGAATCCGGAGGCTACCTGGCCCGCATGCAGACTCTGTCTACCGAAATAAGTTTGTAATCATTGTGATGATCAATCTTCTGCTTCAATAGCTCCGATACCATGTAGAAATTTGCTGAATAATGATTAATTATCCACCGAGACTATCCTGATCACATACAATTTGAATTTATATGCAACACATAATCTCTTCCACTCAGATCATCAAACATGCGGAAATAAAATCAAGCGATAACGCATCAAATCATCATACACATTAACACAGTATGTATGGGGAAAGCTTATAGCTGAAAACCCCGCAGCTATTGTGTATATTATAATGGAGAAATCATGTAACAAACTCGGTACAATACTCCTCACAAGTACTCAGTACTTTCTCATAAAGTTACACACAAACTAGCTTGGTTTTGAACAGGTTACTGGTTCAAAACTCACCACTAATTTCCTTGCCTCTATTGCGCAATCATGGCCTGTCTATATAGAGATCCAAGGTTCGAATCTCCTTGGCTTGACAACGCAATCATCATGGGAAATTCCTCCAAGTGTGGTGCAAATCTCATGCACAACTGATGTCGGCACTGATAGCTAACTCCACCCTTTCATCTACCTCTTTCACTGGTCTTCACTGAACTGATCATGCACTGTAGTGAACTGATGTGTTCTTGAGTTGAATAATGAGTTACTAATTAATGAATTAAATAATATTAATTCACTCCACTCATAACTAGTTGATTAGCTAGTTAAACTAATCTCAACCAGTTCAACTAAATTAAACCGAACACAACTCCACTAGCTGTCTCATTAACTCCACCAAACTTCTGCCAATGAAGTCCTAACTGAAGTCAACCATGCGTGTGCTCACCAAACCCTAGGAATAGCGTAATTCCTCTGTCAGATGCATGAGCCATTTCCAAGGCTCGAACTGAAGTGCTCCAAGAGAGTAAACTGAAGTTTATAGTCCAAATATTATTAAGGGTAGATAATATTTGACTTCCCTATTTTAAGGAGAGGCAGTCTAAAAATAGACTTCGACCTATAGGTCCAAAAAATAGAGGTCCCATCTATTTTTACCAACATGACCAATACTCCAAGAATAACATACTGCAATCCCCGGACCATGCTCCATATGTCTAAAAATAGACGTAGTCTAAAAATAGATTTTGCGCCAGAATTTGCCTGCGGGCCCACTTAGTGAAGGTGACTTCATTTCACTAAGCTCCATCATCTTGCTGCATTCTCAACACATGTATCACAAGAAGGGATAAAAGTTGACCCTTCAAAAATTGAGGTAATATCACATATTTAAGTCCAAACGCCGCAAAAGGAGGTAATAATTTTTTTGGGACATGCAGGGTACTACAGGAGATTTATTGAAAATTTTACCAAAATTGCAACACTTGTGTTTAAATTGCTTAATAAAGATGTTGATTTTTTGTGGGATACTGACTGTCAAAATGTTTTTCAAGAACCAAAGGACATATTGTCTATTTCTCTGGTGTTGAGAGGACCTAATTGGTCTCTTTCTTTTCACATTTTTACTCATGCATCAGACATCGCTCTTGGAGTTATGTTGGGACAAAGGCAGAATCACCTTCCTTATGTTATAATTTTTGTTAGAAAAAATATCTCACTTGGAGAACAAAATTATAAAGTTACTGAAAAAGAATTATTAGCAGTAATACATGTTATCAACAAATTTAGGCACTATATCACTCATTACGAGACTTTTGTTCATACTGATCACTCTGCTATTAGGTTACTAATGAATAATCTCATTACTAATGGAAGAATTACTAGATTCTTACTTTTGTTATAGGAATTTAATATCATTGTGATTGACTAGCCTGGACGAGATAATTTGGCTACAGATTTCTTATCCTGAATGAACATTGCTCAAGATAGAATTTCAGTCCCAATTTCAGATGACTTCCCGGATGATAATTTATTTTTTGTCTTAACATATACTCCTTGGTTTTTTGATGTGGCTAACTATCTGGTATCAGGTAGGCTACCACATAATCTCTCCACCAGGGAGAAACATAACATTGTGCAGTGAAGTGCCAATTATTCTTGGATAGAGGGAGACTTGTACCGCACAAGGCCTAATTTAATTATGTGAAGATGTGTGCGGGAAGATGAGATGTTGTTCTGAGAGTTTGCAATAGTGAACCTTGTGGGGGCCACTTTTCAGATAGAGAAACAACCTATAAAGTCCTTCATGTAGGTTATTACTGGCCCACTCTTTTTAAATATGCCAAAAGGCTCGTCTCCATTTGTGATTCTTGTAAAAGAATGGGAAGGCTAGTTCCAGCTGATGAGATGCCTCTCCAAACTCAAATATCAATAGAACCTTTTGAAAAGTGGGCATTGGATATTGCAGGTCCCATTTATCCCATGTCCAAGAAGAAGAGATACATATTGGTTTGTATTGATTATGTGACAAAGTGGGTGGAAGCTAAGGCTTTATATTCTGCCACCGAGAAGTTTGTTGTAGATTTCCTCTTTGAAGACATCTTTACTTGGCTTAGGGTACCTAGAGATATTTTCACCATTTAAGGGACCCAATTTACATCCAAATTAGTGAAGGCTATTACAGAACAGTATCAGATAAAGCATCGGAAATTTACTACATACCACCCTCGGGAAAATGGAAAACTTGAATCTACCAATAAAGTCTTGGAATACATCCTCACCAAGACAATTCAGATCCACCACGGTGACTAGACCGACAAATTACCCGAAGCATTATGGGATTATTGGATAATGTGGAGGAATGTGACGTGACATACTCCTTATGAGCTAGTATATGGGAAGTAGGTGCTACTCCCCATTGAGTTTCGGGTAAACATTCTTGACAACTACTCAATTAGGAATGGATCTGAATGAGGACTAGAAGCAACGGATACTTCAGCGAAAAGAGCTTGACGAAATCAGACAAGATTTGTTTCAATGGACCATGTTAGTACATGATCAGAGAGCTTGGTGGCATGATAAGTACATTAAGAAAAAGGTCTTTAAACCAGGAGATTGGGCCTTGTTATATGGTAGAAAATTTTAACATTTCAAAGCGATATTTTCAAACAGGTGGTTGAGACCCTATGAAGTGGAATAAGTTTTTTATAATTGCTCAGTTAGGATAAAAACCATCGATGATGATCAGACCTCATTCGTGGTAAATGGCCACCGATTGAAAATATAACATTGGTTGCTCTCTCACCAAGAATTTGTGCTGAATGTGATGCACGATCCAGAAATGGAGTTGTTTCAAGAGGGGGACCCAACTCCTGTTGGGTCTTCAAACATGTTTTCTTTTATATCTATATGTACATAATATAAATAACAGTGGGTTGAATTCTTATTTTCCTCTACATCTCATATAGAATAAAGAGGAAATTTGTCAAGGGTAATTTTATTCCTTTATCCAGACTTGACAAATTATTTACGGAAAATGACATTCTAGAGTTTTATATAAACGTTTCAAACTCCCTAAAATTGAAGTTCTGAGCAAGGACTGACCCAGGATCATAAAAATTAATAGGACAGTATTAGTTAGGGATCTGTTGAGTATATAATTATTCTTTTCTGGGCTCAACAGATTAAGAACAGAAAATAAAACTCCCTGGAGTCTACTTTGGGTTTTTCAGAGTCTCTAAAAATGAATACCCCAAGCATTGGCTAACTTAGGCTCGATAAATTTATGAGGTGGCATAGATAGGGATCTAATGAGTATAAAACTATTATTTTTTGGGCTTAGCAGAATAAGTACAGAAATTAAATCCCCCTTGGAGTCTTCTTCTATGCATTTCAGACTCCCAAAAACTGAAATGCCCCATGCAGTAATTATTCTAGGCATGGTTAAAATCCATGGAATGATGGTACCAGATTATTCTACAGCAACCAGAAGTGAAATTCCAGACAAAAAAATATTCAAATTTCAAAGAAGGTTTTTGCTCATTTTAGTTCAACATACATTTTCCATAGTTCCATGTTCAATGGGAAAATTTAGGGATTCCATACTTAATTCAGTACAATTCTGGGACTGAATTGGGTACTGAATGATTTCTCACAAATTTTCATAACAAGTTCATAAAAATATATGGGGATCAACTTCGGCCTAACAACACCCAAATTAATGAAGATGGTAATTTGTAAGTAATCTAAATTATGCATAATTACGTGATCCAGTTTATCATCTTGAATTCAGAAAATGAAGAGCCTACTCAGCCAAATTTTGAGTTGTCACTATCATCATTGTTCTCAATCTCCTGAACATTATGTTTATTCAAATCAAGGTATGGGTAAAATTACATTTTCTTAGTCTAACTTGAAGTATATGAATGATAGGCTTTGTAATAATCTATCTCCGCTAATTGTATTAACTCACATACCCTTCCATATCTGTACCATCCTATCCTCGCTACCCTTTCCCTTCTTTTTTCTTGTGTGACACAAATGTTAAGCACTCATTCATCATTACAATAGCCAATTTGCACCATGATTTGAATTTTATAGTTTTCGTTTCAAATGAAATCTAAATTTATGTGAACCTAGCATGAAAATAATTTGTCTTACTGGTAAGTTTCAGTTGGGATTTGAACTGTGAGCCCTCAAATTCCTTCTTAACCTCCAGTATTGCTTCACCTTCAGAATGGGGGATGACCGCCATGAACCCACATTCATTCAATTTTAAAAAAGTCTCGAATGTTCTAATTTTAAAGTGGTGTTCGAATAAAATGGTTGGATGGGTTTTTGCAGAAGTTCCAGGGGTACAACGATAGAGTGGACATGGCCTTCACACATAGTTTCGATGGGAATTATGCAAAGGTCGGGAGTCTAAAAATCAAGGTGACTAAGAAGTCTATAAGCATGGAAATTGGGTTTCCACTAATTGGTGAGACATATTTCAAAGGAGGGTCGCTTAAGCTAGATGATTGTGCTAAATTCCTTAATCAACAATACAAGTCCATTAATTGGTCAAAAGGGGTCCTACGGAGCTACAAGGAGGAAGAATGGCATCCATTCATCACTGTGTTGCAGATATTTGTCACCTGTGAAGGGAGGTATGCTGATGTTTTCCTTTATCATATCAAATTTCTCTTTCACTTCTCAAAAGGACGAAAATTAAATTTTATTTTTTTCTGCATAAGAGTTAGTATAAGATTTCTAGGAGAGTTCATTCCACTGTTAAAAACCTTGAGACCAGTGTGTGCCATCACAGTCTTATTAAGATATAATTTTTCCATGAGTTAAGTAGATGAAGGAAATCCTGGGACGAGTTTATGGTGGAAAGTTTCCCCGTGGAAGAAACCCAAGTTAAAGGCCGACAGGGACTTATTATCCCCCAGCCGAAGAAGTTGAGTCACCCGAATATAATGATAAAAAATGATAGAGTCCTGCAATAACCCCTATGTCTATGAAAGAGGAGAGTCATTTGGTGAAACCCAAAAGAAATCAGTGAACCCCAGTACAACTGCATAGTAATTAACCCTAGCATCGGAAGGGAAGAAATGTAAAAGAAGTAAGGAGCGGAGAAATAAACCTATTTGCAAAAAAGTAACAGTCGAAGAAGCCCAGTACATCAAACGGAAAAACCCTCAGGTGGAGGTTGTGGAACCTATTATTTTATCAGCAGAACTGCAGTCTGAGAAGACTAATGTTTTCCCCTAAAAAAGGAAGTAAAAATCTTCAACGAATACTAGAAAGTTGCATCAGTGCCTGCTACACCAGTACAAAAAGAGTAAACATCAGTAAATATGACCTTATCACAAGGTCGGTAGCAAACAAGGAGCATGACCAAACAAAAACTGCCCATTTCTGGTACCCAAGATCGAGAGCCTGTTGGTATTCCATCTTCTCTAAAATAGGAGATGAAAAACCCTTGTCAAGCATAGGAGGAAGTAGGGGATATTACACCTGTGGAAGATGGACCAATAGACAATTTAGGATTTCTGAGCAGTTCACCACCATAGGATCCATCTGATAAGAGTCTGGGAAAGAAGAATCGAGCATCTAAGTCCAAGAAAATCCAAACACTTACTAGGTCAACTCACGAAGGAAATATTTCTCGACAACAGACAACACCAGTTGAAAATGCCTCGATTTGTGGTGATGTGGATTTGCAACTATTGGTGGCTAAGTTACAGGAAAATAATGCAAAGCTAAAGGATAAGATCCACAAGTATAAGACATTTTTTCTCTATTTGCGAACAGTTAATGAAAAATATTGGAACACGAATCTATCCCTCATCTCTAACAATGATGCTCTTATCCTCAGAAACAAGCGCCTTGTGATTTAGAAGCTGAAACTTTAGAGGCCTACCAAGAAGCTTAGTTCCCAAGAGCAAACCCTACAATTTCAAAGGCCATTAATGAAATGAAACCATGGTTTGTAATTCTTAGTAAGCGCAGCGGGAATTTGAAGTTCGGGATACCCTAATTTTTTATGACTGGTCGAAGTTTGGAAGGGACAGCTGCATGAGGACATGCATCCTCTCTAGCATGGGGGAGATGTTGGGCCCTACTTGGTAACTTATAACTCTTGAATTACTTTTACTAGTCTTTAAAACATCTTGTAGACATCTGAATTGCGTGGACAGGTCATCAAGTAGTCCAATACACCATCCAACTCATAGTTCAACAATGCAGCAGAAGTCATATTTGGAACCTTTATTCTGTACTTTGTTTTGCGCTTCATTCGGTACTCTACTCAGTATCGAGTGAACCAGTCAACCTTTGGCATCCCTGAATATTTATTATCATTATAGAACATAAAATTAGCTTTGTCTTTTCAATGATAATTCCATAATCGAGACAGCTTCAATTGCAATATCAGTGAAGCCATCCTGGAGATTTCACTTGGCCTAACTTAGCGCAGATCTTATATTTTTACTTTCCTTAGTTGATTAGTTGTAATTATTTTTCATCGACCTGAACTCTTTAAAAGGCCCAATATTTTATATGTAAAATTTACACACATACATACACATAGAATTGTAGGAGAAACAAGCTCAGGATGAGCTAGTGATTGTGGCATAACCTTTTTAATACTATTTTTTTAAGATTGAACTCGTGAACTGACCTCTTCAGGAAGGACACTAATTAGAGGCATTGATTCAAGTAGCATGCCCAATGTAATCCATGCTCACCACATTCCATGTTTCCCTTATTATCCACATCCATTATTTGGGTTGATTTTCATTTGTCATTGGAACTGACACCTTATATCCTTATCACTAAGTTAGGGTCTGAAAATTTTCCCTGAAAGATTGATGTAGTTGAAAAAATAATAAAACCATATTAAGCCACAACTAAAGACAAAATAAGAATGCAAAATATGGATGGGACTTAGTAAACATGTAGGAAAAATCCTAACATGATCTCTATCCCCCCCCCCACCATTGGCCATCACCTAGCTCCTCGGATTTTCATGCTACATATAAAAGGAACTCTTGAATGACCCAACCACGAAGAGAGAAAAAATCACAACATCTTTAAGAGATTTTGAAAATCATAAAGCAAGCTTGGGATCGTAAGATATGCAATAAATAAAGACAAATCATTAAAGTAAAAGGCATGCAAGAGAGGTGGAAAAAATAAGCCAAGGAAAGAGGTAACTCATGCCTCCATAATTGCTCCATTTTCTCATTATGGAATTTAGAGATGTTGGACCCCCTATAGTTATTACCATGGTTATTTCCATCTTCCTTACATTATTTCCCATTCCACTGCCATCATTATCACATGAACTTATGGATTGATAGGTCTACCTGTGAAATTTCCTTCCTTCCCCTTGGTGGTTGGAAGCAACTAATAGGTTCTAAGGTATAATAATATCTGACACAAGTGTGTTAACTTGCTTAAAAATCCTGAGCTAGAAAAACATTTGAAGGCAAGATTTATGTGAATTAGTTTTATTCCCCTAACATTGAATATGGTCAACCAAGATACTTTCATGGTTTTTTCATTAATAATGTTGACCTCACACTATCTTGAGGTTATGTTTCATTTGGTTCATTACTCATGCGACAAAGATGTTTTAAAGGAATATTTAGCATGTATCAAGCACTGTTTAGAGCGAATTTTCCCTACAGTTGAGAGCAGGCATCACTTTGTGGCTCCAATATTTCTCTCATGAGATGGAAATTATGCTTTGATGAGATTACACATGGTTATATTCCCCTTTTCGCGCCTCCAAATGATGAAATATTGTAAAAGGAAGCCAAGGCATAGGATTATTTATGTTGTGCCTAGATGGACCCCAAGACGCCCCCAGGTTGGCCTTGACCCTGTTTAATGGATGTTTCCTTGTTCCAGAGCCCATATGAGGATAATCATCACTAATATGGCTTGGTAACTAGCACATTATCCTTATATTCCAATTCTTTCCTTAGAGCATGCCATGTCATCCCCACATGCCCTAAAAGGGTGATGCAGGCCTTCTTGGAGATGATGTCATGGAGGAGGAGGAGTTATTTGGAGATGTACTCATGCAATTTGATTATTTTCTTGGATTGCGGAGAAATAATGAGCCACTTTCTCACTTACTTGATGGATATTTTCCATTTGAGGAGGACAAATCCATCATGGAGAGCATTTTCCCAGAGATGTGGGAGATTTTGATGCATTTGTTATGTTTTAAAACAATCTTAACGTTGGCTTGTGAACTTTAGGCCTAGTTGAATGCTCAAGCAAAATTTGAGGGCTTTCACTTGTAAAATTATGAAAGGTGACTTGGTTTCCCTCATATAAATAGAGGAAATTCACTTTCATTTTGTATCATCACGCATTCGTAACACTTTTCTCTCTCTCTTAAGAAGTGAACATTACCTCTCTTGTATTTTTGTATTTGTCACTATGGATGAATGATGGAGTGAATTGTCTTGGAAGGGATATTTTTTCATGAGGATATTACCTTGGATTAATGAAGTCGTTATTGAATAAATGGTTTCCCCATAAATTGAGTCATAACCTTTTACAATGTATCAATACCATACTTTGACCAAGTATATCTAACTTTGGGGTACCATTTTTGTGTTTATCCAGGAGTGTTCCCTATCATTTTGGTTGTTTACTCTTTTCCATCCCTAGTTAAAGTTTATCTCTACTCTTATCCTACTTACCATGGGTCTTCACCTTACAATTTTTTCTTCCAAGTGTTCGTTGAATTGTGCTCTCATTTTGAAATTGACATGCAATTGAAATGAACAAGTTTCTCTCAACATTTCAAGGAGATCTTGATTGAATTATTGTGTGTTTATTGGTGATATATAATGGAGTTTTATAACATTATTACCTTGTTTCAACAAAAGAAACATTCAATGATGGATAATTGACACATAAAAACTCAACATACAAAGGATTCCACCATGGATTTCCACACATTTATTTTAACTAGAGAAAATTGTCATGGGACCAAAACTCTAGATTTTGTTAAACTCAAAAATACAAGTGATTGCACACAATAGTGGCCACATGGTCTAGCTTTCCAAGCACATAACGGTGTATTCTAAAGCTACTACTTTGTCTTGGCCTAGTTATGTATAACACAACACTACCAACCATTCACGTTTTTGTTTCACTCTACAATATCTAGATATAGGATATATTCTTATTGAACAAAAAAAAAACTCTTCTCTATTCAATAATTCCTCTTCAAAGTTTCATGGCCATGGGTTGAGAAGTAATTTAATTTTGGTTTTTTTTCATAAATAAAGTTTATTGGATACACCCTTTTTGGGTTAGCATCATCCACCTAAAAAACGAGAAAATAACTTAGATTATATCCTTATTGTTTGTTTCCTTAATCCATGTGTGTGTTGATGAGCATTGTCATTAAGCACAAGGATGGTTAGATGGATGAGAAAGGCTCCAAATACCATTTCTCATATGTGGTTCACTTGTAAGTTGATTCCTACCATGTGTAGGAGGAACACAAGGGGTAATTTAATGTGCAAGCACCTGCCCCAAAAGAACTTGCATTATGGATCCCACATTTGGATAGGTATTGAAAAGGAATTGTAGTTACAGGTAGATTTAATTTCACCCATACATACATAAAAAATACAACACCATTGTATCCAGATGTGGGAATCCAAGTAAGATAACATAGAATTTTTTTTTACTCACCTAAAGAGTTTTTGCACTTGAATCAAATTTCATCACTATATTTGGTACTTAGCAATTTTCTTGCCTTTGCAATACTTTGTCATTATTTATTAATCAAGGACTAAAATAATTTTGGTTTAATTCTTTATATAATATGAAAAATCATGGGTATTTATTCCATGTGATCAAAATTAAGAAACCATTGCTATAGATAAAGGTCTTTGGACCCAAGGAAACAAGTGCCACCTCTCAAAAAATTGTCCTTATCTTATTTGTATTTAAATAAGAAGGAGAAAAACCTTGTGTGGGGTGCTCAAAAGTGAGAAGGGGGGACGTATGCTTCAAACATCCCGCAAACCCATATACCTGCAAGACGTGGTAGCACACCCCCTTGATAGTCCATTACCTAGTATGTAGAGTGCATGAGACAACGTAACACTTTACCACCTAACGATGTTGGTTGTTAATCTTCGTAGGTTTGATATGTCAATATGGATGCAAAATGTATAAGAAGATTTAGAGATGTTAATGGAGGGTGTACTCAACTATCAATTGTTGAGTGAGCCTACCAAGCTACAACCCCACACCAAAATGGCATTCAATTGAAATATGAAGGAGGGAACTTGGTTTCAAATCATGTGCTTGAGAGCGAAAAATCATAATTACACATGGTATAGGTCCTGGATATGGTGAATTCTCCGCGAATGGGATTTTTCAAGCACCCTAGAGCTTCGAGGTTATTATTAGTCAACCCAAAACATGTAAAGTTTCGTCCTCTCCTTAATATTGTTTTGTTTTCAGGGTAGGTGTCTACATACCTTGGTGTGTCTCTCAAGAGGATATGAAGGAAAATGTAACCATGCCAGACAATTTTCCTCACTTTCAATTTCTAGTGACAGTGACACTTTGTAGTCGCAACTGCAATTTCTAGTCATAATCACCCTTGTAGTCGTAGTCACAATTTCTAGTGACAGTGACCCTTTGTAGTCGCAGCTGCAATTTTTAGTGACAATTACAGTTTAAAATTGTGACTTGGATTTGTCACATGCGATGAGGACAATATTACTCGCAATTCGCATTTGTAAAGGGCCGTCAAAAAGTCACTATGCACTAGACTTCTGATTTGCAACTTAATAAGATGAGCTTTACAATACAAGTCGTAAATAAAAATTCTAGAGGCTAGGTAGATAAGCATTGTGAGTTGTGATTGTGACTTATGAAAAAGGCATAAAATGCAAGTTTTTCAAGGCATAAGGCAAGTCCCATTTGTTAGCCACCTATAAATTTTTGACATAGCAAAAAGTGGCTAAATTGGTTTCTAAGCCTTCAAGAGAGACATTTTCCTTGAAAATCTATCATTATTGAAGCCTTTGTGTTTCCTATATCTTTGAAAAATCCTCACTGTTGTTTCCATTGAAAAAAGCCTTACTGTTTGTGAAAGGAATTTGCTCAGAAAAAGCCTCCATCTGCTCCATTTATCCCTCCAAAATTCCCATTTTCACCCCTTTTTTCCCCTCACAAAATTCCCACAAAATCCCCTCCTTAGCCCTCTAAATCATCAAATTTCCCTTTTAAACCTTATGGCTCCCTTCATTTGGTTTTAAAATCCCTTTTTCCCCTTACCGGAACCACCATTTAGCCTTAAAAACTATGTTTTTGGCCTAAAAACCCACTTTTTACCTTATAACAGGCTTAAGCCCCTTTCGACCTAACCCCTGGCCCCTTTTCCGCATACGACCCGATGCCAGAACCAGGCACTATGCCCTCGGCACTAATCGCAATCGGAACTGTCTGTTAACTCCTTTTCCTTTGTTCCTTACATTTTTCCGATGCGATGAACTTTCGTTCTATCGACCTCCGCTACAATATTAACCTTCGATCTTTACAGATCTAACGGCTAGTGCTAATATCTCACCGCACCCACCACATCTCTTCATCAACCCTCCGATTGTATATGGACCGTTGATTTCCCCTTTATTCCGACGGCCTTCACATGATCACCAATCGCAAAGTCTTAAGTGCCACCCCTTTGTCCCCTCCGATTTGCGATTCTCCGATTCAATCCTGATCGTTGAATCCACAAGAACCAATGGCTAGGATTCGGTCACGCTCCGCCCATGTTTTAATATTATCACTCTAGCGATTTAATCTGGACCGTTGAATCCAAAAGAACCAACGGCCCAGATTTAATCGCGCTCTGTTCGTATGCCCTCCATCATTCCCCCCTCCGATCAAATCTCGACCATTGATCTCCCCTCTGATCCAACGGTTCGCGCTAAATCGCAAATCGCAAAATAAAAGAACTGCGGAGTTTTGGCCCCCTACCTTTCTTCGATGCGATTAAATCTCCGCCATCCATTCCGCCAGATCTGACGGTCTAGATTCCATCGCACCCCGCCTTCCCCTTCCACCGTTCTACTATTCCGCCAGTTCCCGATTAGATCTTTGTCGTTCATTCCCATAGATCTGACGGCTCTCCTTCTCCCCGATCATCCACTTACCCATTTTCCCTCCACTTTCTCTTTTAAATCTCCACCATCCGATCCTCAGATCCAATGGTCAGGATTTAATCCATCGTTGGCTTTCCCCCACCTTTCCACCCGCGCATCTTACCTTTTATCGCGCAAATCCTGGACCGTTAGATCTTCCGCCCTTCCATCCAACAGCTGAGAGTGAATATCGCGTAAAAATTGCATCCGGGCGTTAATTTTTTGAAATTACGCGATAAAAGTGGTTTCAGAAGGGACACGTGTCGAGCAGCGAGGCATATCGCGTTTTTTTGGGAAATTTTCAAAACCACTTCAGAGCCGCACGATAACCACTCACGTTTTTCCACTTACCACTCCTCCCCGATATATTCCTCCTTTAATCCCAACCATCCATTCGATCTAGATCGACGGCCCACATTTCATCGTGTTCCCATCTATATTATTTTCGTCGGACCTTCCAAAGGACTTCATCGGAAGATCTCCACCGTTGATCTCTTTCGTGATCCGACGGTCCGCATTCAATCTTCCTCTGCCTCTCAGTCCCACCACCAAATGCCCCCGATCTCCTTCGTTTTAGCCTTTCTCCTTTGTAATTCACCCAAACATTAAACTTTCATGTTTTACACTTAAAGTTATTTTCTTCCACCTAACCTTCTAAAACAACTCCACCGGTGAATCTCGACCGTAGATCACCACTGTCTGATCTAATCCAATGATCCAGAACTTTCCTCGCTCCAGATTTTCACCAGGCCAGTTTTATTCCATTCTGCCATGATTTTCACCTGTTTCTTCGCTGCTACCACTATTTTCATCGTTTCTCTCCATCCTCCATGGGCCTCCACAGCATTCACCTCCACTCCCATGGATTTTTATAACAAGTTTATTGGTTTTGCAGGTGTTACAGAAGGTGAACTCACACTGTCACACTATCACAGACAGGGTTTTATAGAGCGTAGAGCGCCATGTTTCGAAGCCAAAGTAGCAGAGGAAAATACCTGAGAAGGTCTTCAAAGCATGTTTTTATCCAGATCAGAGTTATTATCTCTGTTTCAAACCCTCCAGCACCATTAAAACCTGCCATATTCACAGACAAGACAGAAGCGAAGCGGCAAAGAGTATCAGTGACAGTTTAAAGAGATTTAAAGCCCATTATTGAAGATTAAATGCTTTAATCCAGTGTTTAGAGAGTGAATATACGGATTGAAGACCTCAAAAATGATCCGGAAAGCCTAATAAGGGCTAAAGCACATGAAACAATGTCGTATCAGTGTTTCACATCAGCAGAACGTTCTTTTCCAAGAAAGGACAGGTCCCTACAGTTTTTTATTCTCCACCAAGCTCCTGAGAAGACTACCACCCTGACAGAAGTCTTGAGATTTCCAGAGCATTAGTTACGAAGTATGGAAGGCTTGAAATTCATTTATCTACCTTTCTTGTCCCAGAGTACCAACAGAGTACAAACAGCCAGAAAAGTACCTCAGAAGCATACCTCTGAAGTTATTATCAGCCTGTCGAAGACCCTTATTTCACCTAAGGGGTACTGAAGATCAATACAGAGACATTAAGACAGAATGGGCTGCAAAGAACACTTCTCCTCTATTTTTATGATTCATTTAAATTTCTACCTACCTCTACTGCCATGCTTCCAGCTATAAGAACTCATCAAAAATACATTGTAAATGTTGGTTAATCATGGATTGTAAGTTGTTTCATTGAGACAGAGTTCTGTGTATAAGTTGTAAAATAGGCAAGGGAGATGATTCCTAGTTGATTTCAAGCTATTGGAAAATGTTGTATATGACTGGTGTTTCTCTTTAATATGACAAGCATGTCCATTGGATCCTGATCCAAATCGGTGGTAAAGTGTTCTATCTTTTATTTTTTCCTCTCTGTTATGCATTCACATCTCATTTCTCTGATAAGAATCAATAATCTAGCTTAGGATATACTACTGTAAAGTACCCTAATTCTCCCTACTCTTCTTATCTTTGATGTTTTCTGCTAATTTTGTAATCTAAGAACAAATTCAATGCAATTTAACCAGTATAGTTGTTGGTCTTCTAATGCTTACTGATATATGAATTTAGAATTTGTTTTTAGATGTTCTTGTTGGGTTTTATCTAAAGGAATTGGGAAACTAGGAGATTTGAGTTAGTTCTGTCTCACTAGGGTCCTTTTCTAATAGATTGTCCTTTCTAAGATCCCTTAAGCTAAAGGTCAAAAGCAGAGAAGGTTAGAAGTCTTTCTCTGAAATTAGACTTTCACCTTGTGTTAATCTTAAATTTTTTCTATTGTCTGAAGAGTTAGCCTTTATAGGAGTTGGATCATAGATGGTTAAGGCATGTCCTATCCCTAGATTTTCTCCTAATTGGTCACGTTGGAAGGTTTCCTTGTCATTCACCTTCATTTCCTATCATTTCATTCCATACTATCATCTTTAAAGACCCTATGATTTAGATGACTAGCCCATTTGAAAGCCTTGGATATTGAATTGCAAGTAAACCCTTTTATGACCCCATTACCCAATGGACTTGCGTTTTATTTCAATTATCTCCCCATTGCCAAAAATCCTTCTTTTCCCACTTCTTTGTCTTACGTTGAACCCTTCTTTCATGTTTCCCAACCAAACAAACAAACAAAAACAAAATAACAACGCTTGTGCCCTATGACTAGCCTAACACCATAAAACTGAACTTCAAAGACACACATTTCTTTGCCTTTATAGAGAGATCCCTCTCTGGATCTAGGAGGGCTAGATCCCGAGATCCCAAAGTGGTTTGATGTTTTCTTGTCTTTTGGTATTTCCAAACTTTCCAAAACACAGGAACCCCAACACCATTGTCGCTTGTAAACTCAAGTGTGAATGAAGCTAGGTTGATTCTTGCAGTAATATGTCGAACTCGAAGTTACTACAGATGAACCCTGATGCAACTTATAACCCTACTAACATGATAATATATGCTCCCATTATGAGCTACCCTTAGTGGTATTAAGCCTCCTAACCCGATTGCAGCTTCGTCCAAACCCTGGGCATATAAAAAAGCATAGAAACATAATTTTGACAACTTCTTAGAGAGATATTTATTATAACCTACATAAACATAAATGGAGAGGAAACATTGAAATATCCTTTGCAAAATGAAGAATGTAAAATGTCATAAACCCTAACGTCGAGGATGAAGCAGGACATGCAAGATTAGGAAATGTGCCTCATAGACATATAAGCACTTGTAGCCTTGATGATAAATAAGTTATAAAATATTTTTGACTCTTACAATTGATAGTGATATCCGTTAAGACCTTGAAAAGCACAGGGAGACCCAAAATTTATATATATAAGATAAAAAAAAATTGTGTGTTTTTATAGTGGTTACAATACATCCTCAAATAATATCTCCAAAATTATAGTGAAAAATGGTATGAAATTTCTACCATGTGTACCTTGATATGTCTCCTCTCTCTCCTCCAAATTTCAAATTTTGAAACATCATAGAAAGAAAAATATACTGAAAATACCAAGTTGGTATGTTTGAAGAAAACTTTAGGAGCATTCAAGCCTAAATCCCTTAGAGCATATCTTTGAAATTATAGCGAACCAAGGTCTATAATTTAAACCATGAGTACATAATGATGTTTTATTTTTATCCTCCAATTTTCATGTTATGAAACATCCTAGAAAAAAAATAAAAAAAATAAAAAAAAATAAAAAAAAATAAAAAATAAAAAATTATAGTGAAAATTCCAAGTTGACCCATTTGAATAATATTTCATGAGCATTTAAGAAAGATAACTTCCTTAAACCATATCTCCAAAATTATAAAAAATCAATGTTTAAAATTTGAACCATAGATACATGAATATCTTCTATAGTATCCTCCAAGTTTGACATTCTAAAACATCCCAGAAGAAATTTTTTGGCAAAAATTCCCATATGGGTCATTCACCCCATCAATCACATTCTTGTTTCCTCTAGAAGCTAGGGTATCCCGAACTTCAAATTCATGTTGCGCTTATTAAGACTTCCAAACCCTGGTTTCCTTTCATTAATCACCTTTGAAATTGCAGGGTTCGCTCTTGGGAACTAAGCTTCTTGGTAGGCCTCTAAAGTTTCAACTTCCAACTCAAAAGGCATTTTTTTCTCAGGATGAGAGCATCGTTCTTAGAGTCGAGGGATAGATTCGTGTTCCAATATTTTTCATTAACTGTTCGCACATAAAGAAACAATTTCTTATACTTTTGGACCTTATCCTTAAGCTTTGCATTCTTTTCTTGTAACTTAGCCACCAATGGTTTCAAATCCCTGAGTTGACCTAGTAAGTGTCCATATTTTCTTGAACTTAGATGCTCACTTCTTCTTGCTCAAACTCTTATCATATGGATCCTGTGGTGGTGAACTGCTCAGAAGATCCTGAAAATTATCTATTGGTCCATCTTCCACAAGTGGAATATCCCCTACTACCTCCTCTGCTCGCGAAGGTCTTTTCATCTCCTATTCCAGAGAAGATGGAATAATAACAGGCTCTCAATCTTCAGTACCAGAAATGGAAAGTTTTTGTTTGGTCATGCTCCTTGTTTACTGCTGACCTTGCGACAAGGTCATATTTTCTGATGTTTTCTCTTTTTGTACTAGTGTAGCAAGCACTGATGCGGCTTCCTAGTATTCCTTGAAGATTTTTCTCTTCCTCTTTTTGGGGGAAATATTAGCCTTCTCAGACTGTAGTTCTATTGATAAAAAAATAGGTTCCACAACCTCCACCTGAGGCTTTTTCCGTTTGATGAAATGGGATTATTCAACTGTTAATTTATTGCAAATAGGTTTATTTATCTACTCCTTACTTCTTTTACATTTCTTCCCTTCTGATGCTAGGTTAAATTTCTCTGCAGTTGTACTAAGATTCACTGATTTCTTTGCGGGTATCGTTGAATGACTCCCCTCTTTCATAGACATAGGGTTTATTGTAGGACTTTGTCCTTGTTTATCATTAGAGTCAGGTGAAGCCTCAACTTCGTGACTCACCTTCTTTGATCAGGGGCTAATGAGTCTTCATCGGCCTCTAACTTGGGTTTCTTACCCCGAGAAACTTTCCACCATAAACTCATCTCGGGACTTCCTTCGTCTACTTAAATAATGGAAAACCAATATCTTAATAAGACTGTGATGGCACACACTGGTCTCAAGATTTTTAGCAGTCGAATGAACTCCCCTAGAAACCTTATACAAACTCGTATGCAGAAAAAATATAAAATTTAATTTTCGTCCATCTAAGAAGTGCAAGAGAAATCTGATATGATAAAGGAAAACATCGACATACCTCCCTTCACAGGCGACAAATATCTGCAACACAGTGATGAATGGATGACATTCTTCCTCCTCGCATCTTTTTAGGACCCCTTTTGACCATATAATGGAATTTTATTGTAGATTAAGGAATTTAGCACAATCATCAGGCTCGAGCGGCCCTCCTTTAAAATATGTCTCATGGATTAGTGGAAAACCAATTTCCCTGCTTATAGATTTCTCGATCACCTTGAGTTTCAAACTCCTGACCCTTGCATATTTCCCATCGAAACTCTATGCGAAGGCCATGGCCACTCTATCGTTGTACCCTTGGAACTTCTGCAGAAAACCCATCCAGCCTTTTTCTTCGAACAACACTTTACACTTAGCATATTTGAGACATTTTGAAAATCAAATGAATGTGGGTTCATGGCGGTCGGCCCCCATGCCAAAGGTGAATAAATATTGGAGGTTAACAGGGAATTCAAGGGCTCACAATTCAACTTCCAACTAAACTTACCAATAAGACAGATGATTTTCATGCTAGGTTCACATAAATTTAAATTTCGTTTGAAATGACAACTGTAAAATTCAAATCATGGTGCAAATTGGCTATTGCAATGATGAATGGGTACTTAACATTTGTGTCGCACGAGAAAAAATAAATGGAAAGGGTAGTGGGGATATGATGGTATGAATATGGAAGGGTATGTGAATTAATAAAATTAGTGGAGATAGATTATTATGAAGCTTATCATTCATATACTTCAAGTTAGACTAAGCAAATGTAATTTTACCCATACCTTGATTTTACTACACATAATGTTCAGGAGCTCGAGAACAATGATGATAGTGACAACTCGAACTTTGGCTGAGTAGGCTCTTCATTTTTCAAATTCAAGATGATAAATTGGATCATGTAATTATGCATAATTCAAAGTACTTACAAATTACCATATTCATTAATTTTGGTGTTGTTAGGCTGAAGTTGATCCCCATATATTTTTCTGAACTTGTTATGAAAATTTGTGAGAAATCATTCAATACCCAATTCAGTCTGAGAATAATATTGAATTAAGTACAAAATACCTGAAATTTCCCATTAAACGTGGAACTATGGAAAATATATGTTGAACTAAGAAAAAATGAGCAAAAACCTTCTTTGAAATTTAAAAAAAACTTTTATCTGGAATTTGACTCCTGGTTGCTATAGAAGAATCTGGTATCATATTCCATGGATTTTAACCAGGCCTGGAATGATTGCTGTATGGGACATTTCAGTTTTTGGGAGTCTGAAATGCAGATAAGAAGACTCCAAGGGTGATTTATTTTCCGTACTTATTTTGCTGAGCCCAGAAAAGAATAATTTTATACTCATCAGATCCCTATCTACTGCCACCTCATAAATTAATCGAGCCTGAGTTAGCCAATGCTTGGGGTATTCATTTTTAGAGAGTCTGAAAATCCCAAAGTAGACTCCAGGGAGTTTTCTTTTCCGTACTTAATATGTTGAGCCCAGAAAATAATAATTATATACTCAGCAAATCCCTAACTACTATTGTCCCATTAATTTTTACAATCCTGGGTCAGTCCTTGCTTATAATTTCAATATTATGAAGTCCAAAACATTCATAGAAAACTCCAGAGTGTCATTTTCCATAAATAATTTTTCAAGACTGGATAAAGGAATAAAATTACCCTTGACATATTTCCTCTTTATTCTATGTGAACTGTAGAGGAAAAAAAAAGTCAGCCCACTGTTATTTATATTATGTATGTATATATATATATATATATATATATATATATATATATATATATATATATATATATATATATATATATATAAGAAAATAAGTTTGAAGAACCAACAGGAGATGGGTACCCCTCTTGAACCAACTCCATTTTTGGATCGTGCATCACATTCAACAAAAATTATTGGTGAGAGAGCAGTCGGTGGTATATTTTCAATCGATGGCCATTTACCACGAATGAGGTATGATAATCATCGATATTTTTTATCCTAGCTGAGTCATTCTCAAAAAATTCTTCCACTTCATAGGGTTCCAACCACCTAGTTGAAAATCTCACTTTGAAATGTTAAAATTTTCTATCATATAACAAGGCCCAATATCCTGGTTGAAAGACATTTTCCTTAATGTAATTATCATGCCACCGAGGTCTCTGATCATGTACTAACATGGTCCATTGAAATGCATCTTGTATGATCTCGTCAAGCTTGTTCAGCTGAAGTATCATTTTCTTCTAGGCCTCATTCAGATCCATTCCTAATTGAGTAGTTGTCCAGAATGTTTACCTGTAACTCAATGGGGAGTAGCACCTACTTCCCATATATTATCTCATAAGGAGTATGTCACGTTACATTCCTCCAGGTTATGCGATAATCCCATAATTCTTCGGGTAATTTGTCAGCCTAGTCACCATGGTGGAGCTGAATTGTCTTGGTGAGGATGGATTCCACAACTTTACTGGTAGATTCAACTTGTCTATTTTCCTGAGGGTGGTATGGAGTAGATTTCTGATGCTTTATCTGATACTATTCAGTAATATCCTTCACTAATTTGGATGTAAATTGGGTCCCTTGATCGGTGAAAATCTCTCTAGGTACCCCAAACCGAGTGAAGATGTCTTCAAAGAGGAAATCTACAACAAACTTCTCGATGGCAGAAAATAAAGCCTTAGATTCCACCCACTCTGTCACGTAATCAATACAAACCAATATGTATCTCTTCTTCTTGGACATGGGATAAATGGGCCCCACAAAATCCAATGCCCCCTTTTCAAAAGGTTCTATTGATATTTGAGTTTGGAGAGGCATCTCATCAGCTGGAACTGGCCTTCCCATTCTTTTACAATCATCACAACTAGTGACGAACCTTTTGGCATATTTGAAAAGAGTGGGCCAGTAATAACCTACATGAAGAAATTTATAGGTTGTTATTCTATCTGCAAAGTGGCCCCCACAAGGTTCACTATGGCAAGTTCTCAGAACATCATACTTATCATCTTCCCGCACACATATTTGCATAACTAAATTAGGCCCTATAAGGTACAATTCTCCCTCTATCCAAGAATAATTGGCACTTCGCTGCACAATGTTATGTTTCTCCCTGGTGGAGAGATTATGTGGTAACCTACCTCATTTCATATAGTTAGGCACATCAACAAACCAAGGATTATATGTTGAGACAACAAATAAATTCTCATCTGGGAAGTCATCCGAAACTAGTATTGAAATTCTGTATTGAGCAATGTTCATTGAGGATAATTCTCATCTGGGAAGTCATCCGAAACTAGTATTGAAATTTTGTATTGAGAAATGTTCATTGAGGATAAGAAATATGCAGCCAAATTATCTCGTTCAGGCCTGTCAATCATAGTGATATTAAATTCCTATAACAAAATTAAGCATCTAGTAATCCTTCCATTAGTAATGGGCTTATTCATTAGGAACCTAATAGCAGAGAGATCAGTACGAACAAAAGTCTTGTAACTAGTGATATAGTGCCTAAATTTGTTGATAGCATGGAATACTGCTAATAATTTCTGTTCAGTAATTGCATAATTCAGTTCTGTGGGTGAGAGATTTTTCTAAAAAAATAAATAACATAAGGAATGTGATTCTTCCTTTATCCCAACACAGCTCCAAGAGTGATGTCTGATGCATCAGTACAAATGTGAAAAGAAAGAGACCAATTAGTTCCTCTCAACACCAAAGCAGTAGACCATCTGTCCTTCAGTTCCTCAAAAACATTTTGATAGTTAGTATCCCACAAAAAATAAACATCTTTAGTAAGCAATTTAAACATAGGTGCTGCAATTTTGGTAAATTTTTCAATAAGTCTTCTATAGTACCCTGCATGTCCCAAAAAAAATCTTACCTCCTTTTGTATGTTGGGACTGAAATATGTGATATTACCTCAAATTTTCCAGGGTCATCTTTTATCCATTCTTGTGATACGTGATGTCCCAAAAGAATTCCCTTAGTTTGCATCATTTTACATTTAATATTACTAAGGGCCGAATGAGCTTCTTGACAATGAATCAACACTTTTTCTAAGTTCTCCAAAGCCTGCTAAAATTCATCGTCGTACACTGTGAATTCGTCCATATATACTTCTACACAGTCATGTATTAAATCAGCAAAAATAGCTAAAAAAACTCTCTAAAATGTAGTTGGAGCATTGCACAAGCCAAAGGGAAGAACTCAGTGAGCATAGGTGCCCCATGGGCAGGTAAAATTTGTCTTCTCTTGGTATTCTAAGGCTATCCGAATCTGATTATAACCATTGTACCCATCCAAGAAAGAGAAGTGTTTTTTCCATGACAATGTATCAAGCATGTGGTTAATAAAAGGTAAAGGAAAATAGTCTCGCAAGGTAGCTTTGTTCAACTCTCTATAGCCGACACAAATTCTCAATTTCCCATTTTTCTTGGGAACTACAACCGAGGGAGATATCCATTTACTATCAAAGATAGGATATGTAAAATTCGCACTTAACATTTTTTTCAATTAATCCTTGACGATTTCTTTGAGAGTTAGATTCATTCGCTTTTTTCCCTGCATAACAGGTATAATCTCTTCATTCTTGTAGATATGATGTGTACAAGTATCAAGTTGAATTCCTTTCATCTCTAGATAATCCCAAGAAAATGCTCCAAATTTTTTTTTAACCATATTTATTACCTATTGTTTTTGTTTTGTACTTAATTATGTACAAATGTACAATGTTTTTCCAGCACTAATTTCAATAGGTTGAGCATTTGATTCGTTGTTTTCTTCCAACATTTCCATAGTAAACAATGCAAACACAACAGGGTAACAATTTTCCTGAAATTCATCACTAAAAATATGATGATAGCCATTAAAAGAAACATGATAATCTATGCAATTAACATCAGCTAAGAATTGCTGCAAAACATGTTCTTCAGATTTTTCTCGAAGCCCTCTTGATTATTCTAAAGGTAATAAGGGAAGCATACAATCTTCTTCTACATAGGTACTTTCCAACAAAAAAGGTGTTGATCGTTGGTTCTCATTGATTTCAACCCAAGCAGCACCAGGGGCTACCCCAATGTTGCATTGGAATTTTGAATTAACAACTTACTCTATTCCGAGTTAAGGATATTTTGGATGGTTTCTACTTGTCAATATGTTTCCATTGATATATGGCACGCCACATAATTCTTCACAGTTTGAGAGATATTCACGTTTGAATTTATTAACCCCAGTTAGTGGGCTAAAACCCCATGGGGTTGTGGAATGACACTAATAATCGGTTGTGGTTATTGAATAGTCAATAATTAATAATTTTTTAAGCTCCTAAAATCCCTCCAATGTTCACTTGTTGAATACCCTCTCAACCTAAGCATTTATATAAATTGTGGCCCTCATATCCTCCTCATGTAAGGATTTCGTTAATTAAAACATGTGATCGTGGTATTTTCACTATAAAAAAATTTCTGCGAAGCTTCATATGGTGAAAAAAAAAAACCATTGGAGCCGAAATCCTGATGAAGCGTGTGTCCAAATTTCAAATATTGGTTCGCTATATTTTTGGAGATATGATTTGAGGAAGTTAGGATTTTTGCATGCTTCTGAATTTCATGCCAAACAGGTGACCTTGGGAAAATCATCATAACTTTCTCTCTGAGCATTGGATTCAAATTTCGTAAAAAGTGCCAGAAAGAGGATAGGTTGTATTTTGTTGGATATTATTTTCAGGACCAAAGATTGAAACAGTAACATGTGGCACTTCATACAAGTTCGCTCTACTGAACAAGTCTATAATCAAGTTATTGTAGGAGATTGTGCATAACCATTTCTTCAAGAATCCAATATTGATAAGACCTACGGGGTTGGAAAGAGAACTTAGAGGGCTACCATAGGACAAAATTTCAGACCTTGGAGATCTGAAGTTACATAGATAAAATAGATTCAATATCGAGCTTCTAGAAGGCAAGAAAAAATATGCATTCAAGGATCACTGCAGTAAGGAAAACACATCAACAGTCAAGGGTAAGTTCGCTACAAAAAGGTATGTATGATTAGTGTTTGAATTTTAATTTGAATATCATCTCTAACATGTTTTTTTGCATGACAATGTAAGTATTTTGTATGTATGTTTGATTGGGTTTTGTTCATAAATGTTGAACGTATTTATATTTGAATTTTGAATATTTCTCTGACATATGGTTTGCAGGACAGTGTGAGTATTTTGTTTGTATATTGGTTTGGGTATTTTTCATTAATGCATGTGTAGGAAGGACGACACAATAGGACAACTCAAACAGATACTAGAAGGACAATGCAACGTCAAAGTACCATTACTTGAAGCAAGCACAACAATACCTCAATAGCTGCTAGTGTTCAAAGAAGCAGTGTCAAGTCAAGTATCAGGTCATGTCAAAAGTCAGTATTATAAAAATCATCATTGTAAAATTGTAAAAGAGTCATTATTATAAAAGAGTCAATCTACCTAGGGTTGGAGAGGCATTGTTGGGAGGTATATGTGTCATTGTTGGATAATGTTATGGTTGGATTGCAGGTCATAATGTGATTGGGTGATTGTTCTAGTTCAAGAAAATCATTGTGAATCATATTTTATCGTGGATCATTGTCCCTGGTATGGGATTCCACACTCTTGTCCTTTTATGATCATTATAGGGTGGCAGGGAGGTTCTAGTTTGGTGCATGAAGTCACCTACAGGTTGGAGCCTGTGAACACTTCAGGGTGGTAAGTCGGTCTAGGATGTCGGGGCATCCATTCAGTTGAATACTGAAGAAACTAGGGTGTTGGGGCGTCCTTCCAGTAGGAGTTGGAGAAGAATGCTTTTCTAGAATTCTAGGAATTTGTAACTTTAATTTTAGTTGGGGCTGAAGATTAAAGAATTTATTAGAAAAGTATTCGGTGGTTTTTGACCCAGAGGGGGTTTTCTAATTGAAATTCGTGTGCCTATTGTGTTCTATTTTTTTACTGTTGTTACTGGATAAACATCAAGAATAATTGAAGATTAACTAATGCTCTGAAAATATATAAAAGTGTTAATTAATAATAAATATTGATTCCCCCCCCCCCCCTCTTAGTATTTCCAACATTTGGTATCAGAGCTTGGTTCCTTCAATAGTAGTTTAACAACTGGAACGAGGACATGGAGTATACTAAGAATAGAGTTCCTATGTTCAATAGAAATAACTACGCACTTTGGAGTGAAAGAATGCAGGTTCATTTGTTGGCACAAGGATACGAAGTATGGGAAATCGTTGAAAAAGGCTATACAGCGACCCAGGATGAGCAAGGAAAGAAAAATATGGTATATGATGCAAAAGCTAAAGTTCTCATTATTAGTGGGCTTATCGAATATTTATATCTTAAGGTACTGAGTTGCAAAACTGCTAAAGAAGTATGGGCAAGCTTGAGAATATATATGCAGGTGACTCAAACATGAAATAAGCAAAGCTTCAAATTTATAAGGGAAAATTTGAGCAAGTCAAAATGAAGGAAGATGGAAATATTGATGCATACTTACAGTGCATTGATGAAATAACAAATTCATTGGAAGGTTTGGGAGAACCTATCGACACGAAAATTGTTGTCTGAAAGATCCTGAGAACCTTGCCAGCATTATTCAACCCAAAGGTATATGTCTTGGAATATAGTTCAAATATAGCCAATCTCAGCAAAGATGAATTTCATGTAGTGCTTACGACATATGAAATGAGGATTGAAGTAGAGAACAACACATCTCACCTCGAAACAGTATTCGTCGCATCCAAGAAAACTAGTAACGACAAGCATACTCTGAAAGCGAAAACTTGTATTTGTGAGGAAGAATATGAAGACGAATTTTTAGATAAATAATTTTCCTACTTCACGTGAAAAATGAGAACAGGTATGGGGAAATTCAAAGGTAAAATTCCATTGATATGTTTCGATTGTGGTGAGGTTGGGCATTTTTCAACCAAGTGTCCTCACAAAAATGAGGTTGTACGAATTGAAAGAAAGGTCTGAGGAAGTTCAACAAGCAAGGCAAGAAGAAACGGTTTAAGAAGAGTTTCTTCTCCAAAGATGATAGCTCCTCATCTAATGAGGACAGTGATAAGGAAGAAGAAATCAACATAAGATTATTGTTTATGGCCAAGCATAATAAGCAATAAGAATTTTATGAAGAAGGAGACGAAGAAGAAGACATGACTGAGGTTGAATTTCAAAATGAAGTGATTAGGGTTATCAAAGAGATCAAGGTCGAGAAGAAGCATGTCAACACTATTTAAGACGAATTAAAGATAGAAAGGGAACAAGTCCTAAATCTTAAAATCAAGGTTAAAGAATACAAACGAGTTGAAGAATCACTCAGGGAATAATTAAAGGAAAGAAACAAGGAAAGAGAAGCATTGGAAGCTGAAATAGTTTCTCTTCGAAAGCAAGTAAAAAATGGGAAAACACTTCAAAACTACACCAAAATCTAAGGCATTGGAAGAAATCATCGACAATCAATGATCAAATAGTGACAAGACTAGTCTTGGTTACAAAGAAAAATATGAAAAGGAGAAAATCCCTTATATGACAACAAAAGAAGATTGATATGCAAAATATAACAAGCAGGTAGACCTTCCATCCAACTCAAGAGATCAAGACTCGCTGGAAGAACCATGGAAGATAATTCCTCGAAGAATATTTCCTTCGACGTATCAACCTATCTTCTATGGTCATTGTTATTCATGTGGAAGGTTTGGACATAGGGCTATAGAATATTGCACGTATGGTTGGAATAAATACAATTTTGGGAGATAATGGATATTCCAAAAATCAGCAGAATATTAACAGATTTGATCGTTTGAGAGATGATGTCAAATGTTACAAATGTAACAATTTTGGACACCTGGCTAAAGATTGCAAACTTGGAAGTTCTTTAAAGGAGTTCTCGCAAAATCAGAATGAACAAATATAGAAAAAGAATAATGAAAAATGTGCTATCGCTCTCAAGTCTCAAAGCAACAGAAATGTTTGGTATGTTGATAGTGGTTGTTGAACTCATATGACTCGAGATAGGAATAATTTCATATCCTTGAAGGAAAAGAAGGATGGAACAGTGTCTTTTGGAAATGATGGGTCTTAAAACATCATAGGAGTAGGTACAATCACACTTGGAAGAAAGAATGCATCAGTGAAAGATGTGTTGTTGGTTGAAAATATGAATCACAATCTGCTCAGTGTTGGACAAATGTGTGATCAAGGACACACGATGCTATTTAACTCTAAGAAATGTGAACTCGGGAATGGCAAGTTCGGTAAAATTGTGACTATAGAGAAGAGCTCCGAATGACATATATATTTTGGATGAGACACCTAAAGGGTGATTTTTGGTGAAAGAAGACGAAATTTGGTTATGGCACAAACGAATGGGACATATAAATTTAGACAATTTGGTCAGGATCAGCAAGAAGGAAGCAGTAAGAGAAATTCCTAAAATTTCAAAACCCACCAATATGATATGTGAATCTTGTTGACAAGGAAATCAGACAAAATTTGAGTTCGAGACAAAAGAACACTTTGCATCATGTCCATTGGAATTAGTACAAACTTATCTATGTGGTCCTATGAGAACAAAAGGTTTAGATGGAGAATTATATTTTATGCTAATGATAGATGATTACACCAAAATGACAGTCGTCAGCTTCTTAAACAAAAATACTAAGGCATTCAAATGTTTTATAATCTACAAGGAATTGGTCAAAAATGAAACTAATTTGAAGATCAAATGTCTAAGATCAGATAATGGTGGAGAATTCACTTCCAAGGTATTTCAGCAGTACTATGATGAAAATCGAATAAAAAGGCAATTCTCAACAGCCAGAACACCGTAGCAAAATGGATATGTTGAAAGAAAAAATAGAACCGTACAGGAAATGGGTAGAACAATGTTAAAGGACTCAAAATTAGATGATAACTTACAGGTTCAAGGAATTGATACATTTGTATTCATTATAAACAGAGGTTTATTAAGGAACAATTGTAACATGACTCCGTACGAATTATGAAAGGGAGGACCATCTAACATCAAATACTTCAAAATATTTGGAAGCAAATGCTACATCAAAAAGAAGATAAAAAATTGGGCAAGTTATATTGTCATGTCAATGAAGGTATTTTCATTGGTTATTCACGCAAAAGCAAGGCTTATAGATGCTACAATCTGAGGCGAAAATAAACATTGGAAAGCATAAATGTTAATTTTGATGAAGATTGTGTTACAAAGGATGACGATGAGATTGTCCCTTCAAGAAAATCTGAGGGATCTAAGGGAGAATATGTGAAGGATGAAGAAGAAGCTCCAAAACAAGACCAATCAAATAAGGAAACAACATTCAACCAAGAGGAAATAAGAAATTATCACCACGATGTACAAGAAAATTCTCCAAAAGCTTTAAAATAATGGTGTCAATAGAATCATTCGTCAAATAAAATCATCGGCAACATAAATGAAGGAATTGGAACCAGAAGAAGTCGACAGCTTCGTTCATCACAACAAGCCCACCTTTTTTTTAGAAACTTTGATCCTAGAAATTTTGAGGAAGCTAGTCAAGATGAACATTGGGTAGCAGCTATGAAAGAAGAACTGGATCAAATTGAGAAGAACGATAGTTGAGAATTGGTTCCATGACCAAAGGACAAAAATGCTATTGGAACTAAATGGGTCTTCAGAAACAATTTGAATGAGGATAGATAGGTTACTAGGAATAAGGCAAGATTAGTCTACAAAATATATGCACAAGTTGAAGGAATTTTTTTTGAAGAAACATTTGCTCCCGTTGCAAGAATGCAAGCTATTAGAATGTTTCTTGCTTATGCATGCTAGAGAAAAATCAAGGTCTACCAAATGGATGTTAATTCAACCTTTCTAAATGGTGAATTGTAAGAAGAATTTTACATTGAACAACTCGAAGTTTTTCTGCTCTCTGAAAATGAAGACTATGTCTGTAGATTAAATAATGCACTATATGGTCTCAAGCAAGCTCTTAGAGCTTGGTATGCTCGTCTTGATGGATATCTACATCAACAAGGATTCAATAAAGGAAGCATTGACAACAATCTCTATGCGAAAGTGGATCAAGATAACCTAACAATTATCGAGGTATATGTCAATGATATAATTTTTCGAAGCAATGACGACATATTAAGTAAAAACTTTGCCACAAAGATGCAAAGTGAGTTTGAAATGTCTCTACTTGGCGAGTTGACATACTTTTTAGGGCTTTAGATATCTCAACAGGATAAAGGAATATTTATATATCAAACCAAGTACATCAAAGAAATGCTCAAGAAATTCAAGATGGAAGATTGCAAGCCTGACCTTACCCCTATGGTAATAGGTTGCAAGTTAAATTTAGATGATTCATCAAAGGATGTGGACCAGAGGTTGTATAGATCTATTATTGTCAATCTTCTATATGTGACAGCTTCTCGGCCAGATGTAATGCAGGCAGTTGGACAAGTAGCAAGATTCCAAGCAGCGCCAAAAGAATCTCATATTATTGTCGTCAAAATAATTCTTCGATATCTTAAGGGCACAACAGAATATGGTTTATGGTATCCCAAAAGAAATAATCTAGTTATCCAAGCTTAGACAAATGCAGATTGGGCAGGAAGTGTTGATGATCGAAAGAGTACTATTGGAGTTGCATTCTATCTAGGTGGTTTCCTTGTTTCATTGTTAAGTAAAAATCAGTCTTCAATATTGTTATCCACAGCAGAAGCATAATATATCGTGGCAACAGCTTGTTGTACTCAAGTTCTCTAGATGAAGCAAACTTTGCAAGATCTTCAATTCAAGTTTGATGAGCCTATTCCTATATTTTGTGATAACACTAGTGCCATCAGTATCTCCAGGAATCGTGTGATGCATTCTATAATATTCCTAAGTTAGCACACAACTAATTGGAATATTAAAGTTTTGATTTTGCTCTTAGATAGAGGAATAAGAGGGTATGGAGACCCATAAATCTCCTTAGTAGGAATAAAGACACTCCTAGTGTGAATGGAGGTCATCTATAAAGCTGGATTGAAGACCCTTAGGTGTGAAAGGGGTTGGAGCATGAAGACTGGGTCAACTTTGACCAAATCAACAACGTTGTTATGGAGGAGTGGCATTCATGGAGGGACAACACAGTTTTGGTTGGAGATTCTTTGCATGGAAGCGGTGACCTAATTGATTGGGGCCAAGGGTGAGGAAGCTCGTCATTTATATAAGTAAGAGGATGGCAGCCATATGGGCATGTTTGAGAATATTATTTTGTATATGGTCTATTTAGACTTGTGCTCTCTTCAGCGGTTGAGCTAAGATTGTAGTGATGTTTAGCACAAGGTGTTCCTGGTCGGGAATCCCACCTCTTTCCTTGAGAGGCCACTTGGGGGAGTTTTTCACTACATTTTCCACTATCTGGCATCAGGCCAAGATCCATCTTTATTCTACAGCGTAGTTTCTGCAAAGTATTTTGTTGTGTTGCAGGGTGCAGCAGTGGAGGATTATATTGGGTGTCTTAAGAGCTAGTTTTGCAGTGGAGGAAGGGTTCCTTCCATTGGAAGTATAGTAAAGATGCCCCTTGGGCTTTATTGACATATTTGGCATCAGGCCAAGGATTATTTATCCCTTACAGCACAGTTTCAGTCTAGATCTGCGTTATTTTAGGGAGGAGTTGTAGGGTTGGTTGCAGTGGATGTTTTGGGAGGTGATTTCTTCAGTGGAGGAGCCATTCTTTCATCTGGAGGATCTATTTGAGAAGAGTTGTAGGTTTCTACATCAGCTTCAACCATATCTTCTCATTTATGTTGTTGCATCATACCTTCAGCCCTAGGGTTGCAACTTACATTGGCACATTGTGTGCATTTTCCGAAAACCCTCTTAGGTTGCCTTGGAAAGTTGATCTAGTGCCTAGAACTATATGTGTAGTATCTATTGTGGCCTATATCAGTATTTTTATATCATTGTATTATCTCCAAATGTGTTTATTCTTAGTATGACTACACTATAGTAGCTCTCCAGCATTTTGTATTGTAGCAGCAGTTCATATTTGGGAGTGATTTTTTATGGGAGGCTTGTTTCCTCATTTCATATGATTTATGCCTCACTATTTTGTACTAATTTTTTGTTCCTATACATAATTTTATGGCTCCATATTGGTCTCCAATATTGATGTGTTGATTTACCTTGTTATTTCCTTGTTTATTCACTATATTCCCGCTTTTCCCATTTGGGAATATTCAGTGGTATCAGAGCATAATCTTGGCTTAGCATGTGGATCTCAGCCAATATGTTATAAGAAGAGGAAGAGAAGAAGAAAAGAGATCAGAATGATGGAAATAATGAGTTTTATCTCATCTCTTTTCAGATCTAAGAGGGACCTCACCAAGGAGGACAAGCAAAGAAAAGTGGATAAAATTAATGAAACCACACTAGGGTTTAAAGATGAGGAAGTTCCATGTACTTCCTATCATCAAGAAGAAGAACCGGTATTACATAGAGCTCCAAAGAAACATGCTATTCCCTTTCCCTTTGAAGAAGAATACAAGAGGCATGGAGATGGAGGACACTTAGATCATGAGATTTTAAGTGAGTATCTTGCAGAATATAAGTCTCAACCTAGAGCTTTCAAGGAGAATCTAACTCTCCCATAGTAAATTCAGCTCAAAGAAGAAAGAAGACCTTGCTGTAATAGATTTCTATTGTCTACATTTGATGGGTCATCCACATGCACAACAAGAGCTTGGGGAATGAAGTTGGATGCCTTCTTCCTGCTACACCAAGTAGTAGAAAGAGAAGTTGTTGAGATTTCAGCACTGCACCTTGAGGGTGAAGAAAACATTTGGTGGTTCAGCCATTTGAGTCATGCAAGAGTGACTACATATGCATATTTTACTCAAAGGTTGATTAAGAAGTTTGACAAGAAGAAATCAGAGGAGAAGAAATTTCCACCACTACTTTCTACAGGAGCACTTACATCAGGAGAAAGAACACTTGCACCTTTGCAAAGTGGTCTTGATCTCTTGACATTTAGAATCCCATGCACTATTCTGAAGATGCATGAGGAGGGGACTTATACCAATGTTGATGTAGCCATAGAAGAACAGCCATCATCATCAGTAGTTGGTGAAGTCATCACACCGGAGGAAGGAACCCTTGTAGCGGTACAAGATGTTCCCAAGCTTTACCAAGTTATGCACATATTTCCATTTCCTATTATTACAGGACATCAAATGGAGGATTATGGAAACATGCTATCATGGCAAATGCATGACCTAGGGTCAAAGCACATTGCTGATTTGGAGCAGCAGACTATCACTGTGCTGAGGACCCTTGATTTGTTCAAGGAGGAGATATACAGTCATCCTAATTACTCATTTTTGAGCTGCACACAACTCTTGGGGCTGGAGTGTATATTTTTGGAGGATAGGGTGAGTATTATCCTAAAAAATGCAATGCAAAACTATGTGTTCAGCATTGAGCATGATCTTGAGACAACAGATGCACCATCATGGGGATCAACAGCACTATCTTTGAGCAGCAGTGATGGGTTCGGGGCCCAACCATTATTGGAGCATTCCAATGACCTTTCTACATGTATAACAGAAGGTAGGCAGATGGTTGATGTGAGACATCTTATCTCCCGTTATTATGATGGATCCTTCTTGTTGAGCACTTCACAACGCAATGGGAAGATTTTGCTTTTAGTATAGTTGGATCCTTATGGGTTCAACATGGTCATTGATGAGTGGTATTCATATGGAGATCTCCAGGAGGCTGCACTTCAACATCCCATGAAATATAGAGATATTGATTTGATTTGGGAGGAGGGTATTCTCCATTGGAGGGATACCAATTTGGAACATGATGAGAGACACTCACCATTTGTTGGATGGGTGTTGTTGATGAGAAAGAGGCTGGAAAGCCAGTTGCAGATCTATGACATAGGGAAACAGAAGATAAGGCCACACTCGCTACTCTTAAAAGAGTTTGTTCAGCATGTGACATATCCTATTCTAAAGGGTATTTTATTGGTGGGAACTTGGCATGGCACTTGCATCATATGGAAGCAAGTAGTTTGGGTGCATTATGATGATATGACATTCTTCATGTCAAACATCATCTTTTCACCTCATGATTTGTATGATGGAGGTGTGAGGAGGCAGCAAGAGCTATTGTTGCCTTGGCTACTCTCGAGAGATTATGGGTTGAATTTCTCCCATACCTTACAGGATGTTTAAGGAGAAAGAGATGGCACAATCAAAGTGCAAAGGGGCTACCCTTCAGCATTGAAGTATCAGGTGGTACTTCCACATAGGAAGGAGTCTCCCACACATATCAGCATGATGGTGGATGACTTTGGCATATGGCATGTCAAAGAATGGAGTCATGGAGTGGCAAGAGCCTTAACACCAAGGCCAGCAGCGCTGTCACTTGGGAGTATGTATCTACTGATGGAGTGTTCCAAGGGGAGTATGCATCCCTTCATTTTGAAGACCTTTATGAGGAGATTCTCATGGGAGGGCTCATCCATGGACCTCACTTTCAGCCTACTCACAATGCATGGTAAGAAATGTATTTCTGTACTTATTTATCATTTCATAATTTATTTGCATTCTCTCACCATCTATGTACAATGCATTGCTCCATAAGAGGGCAAGATTATCTTTGGGTTTCATGGTCATTCTAGGACCAACATTTGTGATGGAGATAGCCCTTCGTTGCATGAATTTGGGAAAATGTGGTGTTATTCTTGTTAAGCTCAGCTGATTTATAATGCCATTTACTACCCCCTAGTAGATGAACAAACATGCACAACTAGCTACTTGTTGGGAGACAACTTTCCACATGATGTTCTAAAACAGCAGTTGGTAAAACTGTGTTGTATCCACTGGAGAAGCCATTGGTTCCATCCAAAATTGCACATAACATTCAATATATTTATGATGTGGATACCATGTGGTGATGATGTGCTATTCACTTTGTATGGAAAGGTTTGGGCAAGCAAGATTCATGAGACTAGAGAAGGGATCTTTGGAGATCCAGTTGTCCTTTTATATCTTGAGGGAAAAATTATTGTAGCCCAATATCAGCACCATCTCTACACTTTTCATAAGTGGAGGGAGATATAATGTGGGATAGGCCATTTGGTCTATCATGTTCAGTTATGCAGCCCACCTACATTACAGGAGCCAAAGGTGGAAGAACTTTTTCATGAGTTGCCATTTTGGAGGGTGACTCACCTTGTGTGGATGATAGCTTGGGGCTTGGAGCTTCACATGGGAAGTAAGTTTCCCAATCATTTTTTGGTCCCATGCCTCAAGAAGGCCTCTAGACCACATATAGTTGTCTCCATGGATATCCCACTTGTTCATGATGAGAGCCATTTGGATTTTTCACCAAAGGCATACTTATACACTTGGGAGGAGTAGCTTGATGGCATATTGATGAGAGGGCATATTGTTCATTGGAGGAACTTACCATATGAGGATGTTACAGGAGGAAGAGGAGAGGCTCTTCAGTTCTATCCTTGTAGTTGCTTGAGGACAAGCAACATTTGGAAGGGGAGGACTATAACATTCCTAAATTAGCACACAACTAATTGGAATATTAAAGTTTTGATTTCTCTTAGATAGAGGAATAAGAGGGTATGGAGACCCATAAATATCCTTAGTAGGAATAAAGACACTCCTAGTGTGAATGGAGGTCATATATAAAGCTGGATTGAAGACCCTTAGGTGTGAAAGGGGCTGGAGCATGAAGACTGGGTCAACTTTGACCAAATCAACAATGTTGTTATGGAGGAGTGGTATTCATGGATGGACAATGCAGTTTTGGTTGGAGACTCTTTGCATGGAAGTAGTGACCTAATTAAGTGGGGCCAAGGGTGAGGAATCTCATCACTTATATAAGGAAGAGGATGGTAGCCATATGGGCATTTTTTATATTATTATTTTTTATATGGTCTGTTTAGACTTGTGCTCTCTTCAGTTGTTGAGCTAAGATTGCAGTGTTGTTTAGCACAAGATGTTCCTGGTAGCGAATCCCACCTCTTTCCATGAGAGGCCTCTTGGGAGAGTATTTCACTACATTTTCCACTATCTGGCATCAAGCCAAGATCCATATTTTTTCTATAGCACAGTTTTTGTAGAGTATTGTGTTGTGTTGTAGGGTGCAGCAATGGAGGATTATATTGGGTGTCTTCAAAGTTAGTTTTGCAATGGAGGAAGGGTTCCTTCCATTGGAAGGCTAGTAAAGAAGCCCCTTGGGATTTATTGACATATTTGGCATCAGGCCAAGGATTATTTATCCCCTACAGCACAGTTTCAGTCCAGATCTGCGTTATTTTAGGGAGGAGTTGCAGGGGTGGTTGCAGTGGATGTTTTGGGAGGTGATTTCTTCAGTGGAGGAGCCATTATTTCATCCAGAGGATCTATTGGAGAAGAGTTGTAGGTTTCTACATCAGCTTCAACCATATCTTCTCATTTTTGTTGTTGCATCATACCTTCATCCCTAGGGCTGCAGCTTACAGTGCCACATTGTGTGCATTTTCCAGAAACCCTCTTGGGTTGTCTTGGAAAGCTGATCTAGTGCCTAGATCTATATGTGTAGTATCTATTGTGGCCTATATCAGTATTTTTATATCATTGTATGATCTCTAGCTGTAGTTATGCTTAGTATGACTACGTTGTAGCAGCTCTTCGACATTTTGTATTGTAGCAGCAACTCATATTTGGGAGTGATTGTTTATGGGAGGCTTGTTTCCTCATTTCATATGATTTATGCCTCACTATAAATATCATTTCTTACATTTGGTTAGTTACTTTAATATTTTGATTTAAATTTTTCTTCCATCCTGGATTTTCTATACAAAGTTCCTTAATGATCTTGGTATAAATAGGAATGTCTCTAATAACATGTAGCAAAGGAACTTTTATGCAGACATTCCTTAATTCATATTCCAAATCATATTCCATGGGAGTTTCAATTTTCTTCATGAGTAATTTCTCCTAGTAAGGAGGCTCCCTAGGTTCTTCTCGTGGTTCTTTTAGTTTATTGTTTTTCTCATTTTCTATTGTTTATGAATTTTATCCTCTGGTTCTACATGAGGATCCTCCTCTTGGGTGATTACATTTGATTTGTTTTTATTAACTATTTTATGTGACCTTAATTAAATTTTATTAAAAGGGAAAGCATTACCAACAGATGTATTGCAACTAAATATTTTGTACAAGTTGAAGAGGTTTATATTAGGATTAACAATTCATTATGTAGGGAGTTGAGTTGGGAAAGGAGGGTTAAATGATTGTTGCACTTGCTGTGAATATGAATTAAAGTTTTGAGGTAAAGTGAAGGGTTGTTGAACCAGAGGTGGTAATGCCAATGAAGGTTTTTGATAATAAGATGGATAGTATCCTAACTGAAATTGCGGCATATTAGGTGTATAAGGCATGCAAGGTGGACATTGATATTGGGGGTATGCTTGGTTTTGAGGTTGAACTGTATTCCCATAAGGATTTCCTCTCCATCCTAGGTTCCAAGGTGAATTATGAGGTGGTTGTGTAGGCCACGAAGGGTAAGGTGATTGAGAGTTCCATGACTAGTTTTGGGAAAATCCTGCGGCATATTAGGATCTTGGTAAACATTATTGTTTGGCCCTCTCCATGATGGTTTTCTACTTGGTTTGTGGAAATTCACGAGTCTTAGCCCCCCCTTTGTAAATAGTTTGTAATTCAGGAAGGGATGGGCATTGATAAGTGGCGTTCTCCTATGTACAAATCTTGCACACCTCTACCACATACATGGGACATTCCCTTTCAGCATGCTTACGCCTACATTTAGGACAAAAAACTGCCAAGGAAAATTTGTCCTCTTCTTGCGTTTTCTTAATTTTTAAAGTATCTAGCTAGTCACTAATGGTGTTTAAAATATATTTTTTAAAGTTTTCCGAAAGTTTCCCCAACTTAACTATAGTAACACCACCTTGTACTGGTTTCTAACTCCTAGACACATGATCCCTTGAGTTGTCCCAGATCCTTTTTCCTACCTTAGCTTGACTTCTAGAATAGGTTCGACATAATTAGGCTATTTGTGCAAAGGGATTTTTATAGCTGTCACCAGAACTCGGAAGATTTAGTGTTTCGATGCACTCTTCCCTTCACCCCTTCAAAAATATAGTCCTAAAGTTTCTCTCATCCAAAATACCCACTTGTGATTTGTGATAGTTGTAAAGGAACCTCTCAAGGTATTCCTCCAAACTTTCATCTTCCATTTGTTGCATCCTAAAGATATCGTTAACATATATGATTTTATAATAGTCTTGATATTTCTTAAGGAAGACAAAATTCATGTCATCCCTGGAGTAAATGGTGTGCTCTCCCAAGCTCATGAAAAATCTCGGGGTTGAATATTTTAAGGTGGCAGGGAATAGTTTAAGCTTGTGTGCATCATCATAATAATTATAACTTCTATAAAGAATATCAAATTCAAATAAAAATGAGTCAGGGTCTTCAGAGGACATACCGTGGAAAAGTGGAAGAGATGCCAAGGGTATATGATTCATAGTAATATTTATGGTGATGTCCATAATAGGAAATCCAAAGTTTTTTTCTGCATCATCTTAATGCTCCTAAGGTCCCCCTCTTGGTCCATCTCTTCAGTCATTATTTCCTCTTAATAAGGTGTGGATTTTGCCATTATCTCCAACGTGGTTTTCCCCATTATTTTCATTTTCTTCTGCTCCTCCTTGATTGGCTATATTTACTACAAGTTCATAAGTAATATTTGGGATAGTGGTTCGGCTAGAAGAATATTCGACTAGATTGAGCCCAATGTAACCAGGCCCCAAGTACCTTTGAGGTCCTCCTGTTTCAGATTCCACTTGTGGAACTACCATTAATTTTGTACCTAAAGTAGCTCCCAAGACAATTTATCTTTGGTGTGGTATACTTTGAGGTTTTTCAACCTCCTTTTGATGTGGTGTTCCTTTTCCTAATGCCACCTTGTTGGTGGAGCTTCCTCCCTCCTCTATGAGACCTTCGTAATGATCAGCTGGATTAGTTGGGGGTGTTTTTGTAGGACCAACTATTTCTGAAAATGATTTTGTGCTTAAAATAAATCTACCCTTACTATCCCTAGGCCTACTTTTACTTTTGCGCATAAGAAAAACAGAACACTACAACAATTTCCTAAAGACAGCAAGAATTTGGAACAACCCCACCATATGTAGAAATTTGAATAATTTGCTGAATTATTCACCAAGATTATCCTGATTACACACTATTTAAGCTCCATGCATAATACATAACCTCTTCTGCAATTGATCATCAATATGCGGAAATAGAAACAGTCGCATGCGCACATAAACACAATAGTCAAGCACACATATCAACACAGTATGTAATGGGGAAAGCAATAGCTGAAAACCCCCAACTATCTGTATATTATAATGATAGATAACATGTAAAAATACATAGCACAAAGCTCTCACAGCTCTCAGCACTATCTCACATGCTACACACAAACTAGCAAGGAAAGTGAACTAGTCACAGGTTCAAATATCCTCCACAAGTCTGCCTGCCTCTACTGCGCAATCCAAGTTGATTAATGATGAGATCCAAGTTTGAATCCCACTAGCTCCAACTGTGCAATCCTCATTGGCAATCTCCATCAATGTGTGTGCAAATTTCATGCACAGCCAATAGTCACAACTGATAGTAGACTCACCCTTTCACCCACCTCTAACACTGGTCTCCACTGAACTGTCCATGCATTGCAGTTAACTGATGTGTTATTTAGTTGAATTATGAGTTAATAATTAATTCACACCACTCATCACTAGTGTATTTGTCATTTAGACTAAATACAACTAGTTCAACTAAGTTAAACCGAACACAACTCCACCAACTGTCTCATCAACTCCACCAAACTCTGCCACTTGAGTTCTAACTGAAGTCAACCATGAAATAGCTCAACTAAACCTTAGGAAAAGCATATTTCCTTCTGTCAGCTGCATGTGCCACATCCAAGCATCAAACTGAAGTGCTCCAAGAGGAAAAGATAATGTTTCTAGTCTAAATATTATTAAGGGTTAATAATACTTTACTGTTTTATTTTTAGATTGGCAGTCTAAAATAGAAACCGCCCAATGTCTAAAAATAGAGGTCCATCTATTTTTACCAACTCGACCAATCATCCATAAATAGCATCCTGGAACTCATAGACCATGATCCATATGTCTAAAAATAGACATAGTCTAAAAATAGACTTTGTGCCAAAAATAGCCTGCGGGCCCACTTAGTGAAGGCGACTTCATTTCACTAAGCTTCATCATCTTGTTGCATTTTCAACACTCCCTCTCAACAAGATATGGATTATCTGCAACCCCTATCCTGCCTCTATGGAATTCAAATTTGCTCCTAGTGAGCGCCTTCGTCAAGATGTCAGCATCCTGATCCTCCGTGGGAATATATGAAAGTAACATGATTCTCCGCTGCACACAATCTCTGATATGATGGTACCTGATGTCGATGTGTTTGGATATATCATGAAATAATGGATTAGCCGAGAGTTTAATGCAACTCTGGTTATCACAATAAATCACGGTAGGCTCCAAGTGTGAACCGAACAACCCGACCAGGATCTTCCTCATCCATATAGCCTCGCATGCAGCCAAACTCGCTGCCATATACTCGGCCTCTACTGAACTAAGTGCCATGGATCTCTACTTCCTGCTGTACCAAGAAACTGTTGTCGACCCGATACTGAAAATCCCTCCAAATGTGCTCTTTCTGTTCGTTGGGCTCCCTGCCCAATCTGCATCTGTGAAGCCACATAGCCTCACCTCATCCTCCTGTCTGTACCATGATCCATATCCCGATGTGCCTCTGAGATATATTCCTCTGAAATATCTCAATACATGCATGTCTGCCTTCCAGAAGAGCTTGGTTGGATTAACCATATCTTGTGAAATCTGGTTCACAGCATAGCATATGTCGGGTCGTGTATTGACCAGATACATAAGCGACCCCAACAATTGTCGATAAACAGTGGCATCCACTACCTCCGCCGAAGTAGCATCCTCCTTCCTCCAGACAGCAGGAAGAGGAGTATTAATAGGATTGCAGCCATGCATGTTGAACTTCTCCAGTATCTCTCGAGCATACTTACCCTGAGAAACAAACAGTCCACCACTGCGCTGCCAAATTTCCAATCCCAGGAAATAATGAAGGAGGCCCAAATCTTCATCTCAAACTCTTTTGCAAGATCCTCCTTGCATGAGAGTATCAACAGCTCATCACCTGTCAAAATCAAATCATCTACATAAATTACAATGATCAGCAACTTACCCTCCACCACAATCTGGTATAGGTTAGGATCCGCCTCACTCTTGGAGAATCAGAATCCGGTGAAATAAGCGTGCATCCGTGTGTACCAAGCACGAGGTGGTTGTTTCAGCCCCTACAACGCTCTTTTGAGCATGCACACATGCGAATCACTGCTGAAGATCTCGAAACCTTGGGGCTACTCTATGTACAACTCCTCCTCAATCACTGCGTTGAGGAACACAGTCTTCACATCCATCTGATGAATGTGCCACCCCATCTACGCTGAGAGAGCTAGGATCGTCCAGGTATGGAAGAGTGCAGGTGCGACAGGTGCAAAATTCTCCTCATAATCGATCCCCTCGATCTGTGAGAAGCCACGGGCGACAAATCTCGCCTTATACTCCTCCACACTCCCGTCAGCCACCTGCTTCACTTTGTAGATCCATCGCGAACCCACCACTGATTTCCCCTCCGGTCTTGGGACAATCTCCCATGCACTGTTTCTGATAATCGAATCATACTCTTCCACCATGGCATCTACCCATGCGAGGTCCTCCACAGCTTCCTCGAAAGAGGATGGCTCTGTCACGACACATTTGCTCACAAGAGCCATGTATCCAGTGTACCGGTCCGGTGACTGTCTGGTTACCTTTGTCTTTGTCAGGTGGTCCTACAACCTTCTGCATCTTGGGCAGTGGCTGACACGTAGTGCGCTTGCGCCCTCGTCAGTTTTAAACCGCCTCTTCCACTCATGAAATTCCTCTCTTGTGGTAAGTCCCCATCCGGAAGCTCATCCTTAGGAACTAATAGCTCCTCATCTACATGCAAGTGTGGCTCCTCTCAGCGGGCTCTTCCGTGGCTTTCTCCTCACGAAATTTGATATCCGTGTACAACGAGTCTTGCGGCCGTCTGGAAAATACACCGATAGTTGTGGGAAGCGTATCGGTGTACCCCACAAATATTCCAACCTCTGCCGATCGGATCCGACTCCTTTACGGCATCCTTCGTCACATGCATGTAGACAGGTGAACCAAAAATCCTCAAATGGGACATGTCAGGTCTCTTACCAGAAAACGCCTCCTCCGGTGTACTCATGCCAAGTATCTTGTGAGGACAACGGTTCTGCACATATACTGCAGTATTGCATGCCTCTGCCCACAAGTGAAGGGGTAGGCCCTGATCATGCAACATCGCCCGTGCAGCACCCACGATCATTTTGTTCTTCCGCTCAGCAACCCTAGTTGTTTATGGGTTATGGGGTCACGATGTCAACTCCTGTTTAATTTATGTTGCAAAAGTCCTTGAATTCAACAGAGATGAATTCACCACAATTGTCACTCCTAAGAGCCTTCACATGCTTCCCCGATTCCTTCTCAACCAGTGCCTTGAACTCACAGAACTTTGAGTATGTCTCGCTCTTCTTCTGCATGAAGAAGATCCAGCACTTCCGAGAAAAATCATCAACAAAGATCACATAGTACTTGTGCTTTGTTGTCGAAGCTACTGAGAAAGGTCCACACATGTCTGTGTGGATTCTCTCAAGGATCGTCATGGCGCAACTATCCTTCTCGTGAAAGGTGGCTTTCACAAATTTTCCTAAGGTACACCCCTTGCACTAATCTGACTGCGCAAGAGTGCCTTTAGGAAGCCCAATAGAAATCTGCTGCAGTATCTTCAAAGCTCCATGGTGAAGGTGGCCCAATCTCCGGTGCCACAACTCGCCATCATTCCGGCTCACCACTCCTTCAGCCTTGCATGCCCTTGCTGCACCACCATCTACATGCAATTGATAAAGGTTCTTGACTCGAACCCCTATCTTTCGGGTTTCTCCAGTTGTCTTACTACGCAGGAAAGCCTTTCCCTCATTGAAGACAACATCATACCCCTTGTCTTCTAACATCGCCACAGAGATCAGATTCTTCTTCAATCCTGGAACATGCATCACATCCTTCAATACGAAGGGTTTACTAGACTCCCTCTTAAAGGAAATGGTACCGATACCGGTCGCACTGTATCTACCATCATCGCCCATCTCGATGTGCACTCCAAGATCTTTCTCATCCAGATCAGAAAACAAATCCCGATCTCCGGTCATGTGAAATGACGCACCACTGTCCAAGAACCATACTGATCCCATCACACTTGAGACCAAGCATGAGTCCGCGAAAATCAAATAGCTATTTGTAGGCTAAGCCTCTCCAGCTGCAGATCCAGCAGCTTGCTTATTTTTCTTCTTCTGTGGACAATTTGTGGCATAATGTCTGTGTTGGTGACAGTGAAAGCACTTCACCTTGGACATGTCCTGCTTCTTGCCTTTTGCACCGAAATGAGAAGCTTTCTTTCTCTTCCCCTTATTTTCTTTGGCAGCCAAAGCACAATTTTCTTCATCAGATACTTTTGATGAAGATCCGTCCCTGGTATTCTGCCTTATCTCCTCTTGCACAAGATTCGACCAAAGTCTCTCCCATCCTGGCAATTTCTCCCGACCATTGACAGAATCCTGATAGGCATGCCAACTCTTCGGAAGACCAAGGAGAGCCAATCTCACCAATTCCTCATCATCGACAGTCACCCCCACACTTCCCAGCTCATCCCTGCATTGGATGAACTTCGTGAGGTACTTCAGCATACTGTCGCATTTCTCCATCTTTATATGTCTGAGTTTATTCTTGAGCACCAACTTCCTCTGGTCGCTCTTGCTTTGGAATAAATCTGTCAATGCTTTCCACATCAAGTATGGAGAAGCTTTTCCATTCATGCTGGATACAATGTGATCCTTCACGCCCTCCAACAGAATTCTTCGACATTTTCCATCTTCTTTTGCCAAGCCTCAACTTGAGCAGCATCAATAGGCTTTGGGATCTCGGCATCTATGAACTCCTTCAGCCCGTTATCATCTAATACCGCCTCCATCCTGTCCTTCCATGCAACATAATTTGAACTACCCTCAAGGGCATACTTGAGTTGCAAACCGTTGAAATACATTTCAACTCTGGCACCAAGAAAACAAACTGCTGCAAAATTCGAATTCCACCAGCTCAAACTCAACTGCTTCTGTATCTGTGAGAACAAATTATTTCTAGCACAAAGATTGACTGTAGGGGCATTTACTGGATATATCACCTTTCAGAGAAAGGATGGATCCAGAGGCTACCTGGCCCGCTTACAGACTCTGTCTACCGAAATAAATTGTAATCACTGTAATAGATTCGATGATTAATTCTCGCTCTGATACCATGTAGAAATTTGAATAATTTTCTGAATTATTCACCGAGATTATCCTGATTACACACTATTTAAGCTTCATGCATAATACATAACCTCTTCTACAATTGATCATCAATATGCGGAAATAGAAACAGTTGCATGCGCACATAAACACAATAGTCAAGCACACATAAACACAATATGTAATGGGGAAAGCTTACAGCTGAAAACCCCCAACTATCTGTATATTATAATGATAGAGAATCATGTAACAATCATAGTACAAATCTATCACAACTCTCGTATATCTCACATTCTACCACAAACTAGGAAAGTGAACTTGTCAAGGTTCACATCTCCTCCACCTGTTAGCCTACCTCTACTGCGCAATCCAAGATGAATAGTGATGAGATCCAAGTTCCAATCCCACTGGCTTGTATTACGCAATCCTCATTGGAAATCTCAATCAATGTGTGTGCAAATCTCATGCACAGTTATAGTCACAACTGATAGTAGACTCACCCTTTCACCCACCTCTAACACTGGTCTCCATTAAACTGTCCATGCACTGCAGTTAACCGATGTATTCTTTAGTTGATTTATGAGTTAATAATTAATTCACACCACTCATCACTAGTGTATTTATCAGTTAGACTAAATAAAACTAGTTCCTTCGTTGGCCGAACACAACTCCTGTGCAGTCTCATCGCTCCACCAAACCTCGCCTTGAGGTTCTAGCAGAAGTCTTATTCAACCCATGCAATAGCTCAACTAACCCTTAGGAAAAGCATATTTCCTTCTGTCAGCTGCATGTGCCACATCCAAGCATCAAACTGAAGTGCTCCAAGAGGAAAAGATAATGTTTCTAGTCTAAATATTATTAAGGGTTAACAATATTTGACTGTTCTATTTTTAGCCTGGAAGTCTAAAAATAGAAACCGCCCAATGTCTAAAAATAGAGGTCCATATATTTTTACCAACTTGGCCAATCATCCATAAATAGGATCCTGCAACTCATAGACCATGATCCATATGTCTAAAAATACACATAGTCTAAAAATAGACTTTCCGCCAAAAATAGCCTGCGGGCCCACTTAGTGAAGGCGACTTCATTTCACTAAGCTTCATCATCTTGTTGCATTTTCAACACCATAGTGGACACGTGCCTCTTCAGTGACGTATTATCGTACACTCTCTGCCCTCTAATTGTCCTGCAAAATCCTAACTACACATAAATTCCAAAAAAAACGATATTACCTGGACCGTCTACAACTCCACGAAAATTACGCCAAAAATGTTAGGGATTTTATATGTCGTTAAATTCCCTAAATTAAATTATCAACCCAAGTTCATAAAATTTGAGTTGCAATGCATTTTGGTTTAGATCCTACCAATTCTAGTATGAAATTCTTGACTTTTATATCTAATAATCGAACTCAAAAAGCTGAAGTGAAGAAGCCTATTTGACTGTAATCTATTAGGTCCCTATATAATTACTAGTATAGTCCCTTATTGTTGTTAGTGTAACCCCCTTATTATTATTATTGTACCCTTGTAACCCCCATATTTTTATTATTGTGCCCTTAAATTATTATTGTTAGGTAGGCTAGAATTACATTGTGGCCCTACTAGGATTACATTATGGCCCCATGGACTCCTATATATAGAAAGGAGGTTTTGTAATTTGAATCATCCAAGAATTGTTCATTCATGTAATGTATTGGAGATTTCCCCCTCGAAGTGTCTTATTTCTAAGGCGTTGAAATCTCTTTTCTTCTCTTTTTGGAGCTGATTTCACAACATTTGGTATCTGAGCTTTGAGATTCTAGGGTTTCGCTGCTCCAAACAGGTCAGCGTGGAATTTTCGCTATAACTTTTTTTCTACAAAGGTTCCAAATCTAAAATTTCTAGAATGCAAAGCCAAAATCCTGAGGAACATTGTCAAAAAGTTCCAGAGCTTGGTTCGCAATATTTTCGGGGATATGATCTATGCAAGTTAGGTCATTTTGCAGGCTCTTGAATTTAACCTAAATAGGTCATCATGGTATTTTCGTAATAAAATTTTTTCTATGAAGGTTCAGAAGCTGAAATTTTTAGAGTGGGAAGCCACAATCCTGAGGAACATCATAAAAAAAATTACAGATGTTGGTTCACAATATTTTCGGAGATATGATCTGTGGAAGTTATGGATTTTTGACGCTTCTGAATTTCATCTCAAAGAGGTGATCGTGGGAAAATATTCATAGCTCTCTCTATAAGCATCAGATTGGAATGCTATAAAAAGTGGCCGCAATTGCACGGACTTCATTTTTTGTTCTATCAATTTCAGAGCCAAAGGAGGAAACAGTGACACGTGGCAAGTCGTACAAGTTCGCTCTACTGAACCAATCCAAATTGGGTTATTGTGGGAAATTGGACATAAATTTTCCTTGAAGAATCCAAATCAGATCAGACCTGTGGCATTTGAAACAAGCTTCAGAGAGCTACTACTTGGATGAATTTCAGATATTGAGGATCCGCAATTATAGAGATAATTCAATTTCAATATCGAGCTCCTCAAAAGCATGTAAAAGGTGTGTATTTTTTTTTCTGAATTGCATAAGTCTTGTTTGAAGAATCAAGTTGAATTGATTACAAGGGCATATTGTAGAATAGATATTAGTATTGGATTCTAAAATGGCCCCTAAAAAGAATTCAACACCCATTAAGCCTTTAGAAAGCTCTACTATGACTCATGAAGACGAAGAATGGAAACATGACATATCAAAATTACAAGAGCAAGTGCAACAAATTTCGCTCTCGCAAAGAACAACAAAAAATGACATGGAAGTTTTGAAGAAAGACATGGAAACTAAGATGGATGGTTTGAATAAAGGCGTGGAATCTAAGATAGATGGTGTTTTTGTAGAGACAATCATGTTGTGATAAGGAATCGTTAGCTTCACATTATCTGATTATGTCACAAATGAATATATTTATGTCTCTGTCTTATAAACCCTTAAACATTGATTATGTAACCTTTAAATATCAAACCCATGCATGTTCTGCAATGCTATATTCCACTTATGCTGAAATGAACGAACGGAAGAAAATGAGAAGAGGATTTAAATCTGATATGATGTTTCAAACAGAATCTATCATTTTAAAACCCTGAAGAATCTAATAAAGGTAAAGCTAAAACAGAGGAGCGCACATTAAGGTTTGTTTAACTCTTAAATACACATGTATAAAGAGACCTGCTGCTCAAATTACTCTATTTTAATCACAGATATGAAAACACAGTGTAAACCAGATAACTTTTCAGCATAAATAGAATAGTAAAAACTTGCATACTTCTTTCATTGATTTTCTATTCTTCAGTACAAAAAATTGGTTACAAGGTTCAAAAACTCGGAACCTTTTTCTTTCTTGGAATTTTCCTTAAATACAAAATAACAAATAGTTTTCAGCGATGAAACTAATTCTAACTACTTTAACTACTTGCAGTTACGGAGGTACATGCCTCAAAAAGGTCCTATTACAATTTACATGATTTTGAGAAAATAACATAGCATGAAATTGAAAATTTATAATCTATAAGAACAGTCGCTTTTGATACGGTTGCTGAATCAACGGCTACTTTTTGTTGAGATGCTGGAATTCCTTTCGCTGAGTCCATTGAGAATGTTTTGCACTTTTTCCATATCTCTCTTTGGGTTGTTAAAGAATTTTTGAAACTATGATATTCCAACTTGAATGCAACAATCTGACTATGTGTAGGTATTTCTGTGAAGAGGTTCTTCACCATCCATAACAAATTAAAATGCCTTTGCAAGAAATTAAACATTGTTTCCCCTTTTAAGATCTGTGTCTTCTCATGCCTGCTATCCGCCTTGTTTTTCGCCAATATTAATGAGTCTTCATAAAATTTCCATATCAGAATATTTCATTTCTTTGTCCAACATGAAGGTAAACCAGTTCTTGTTAATTTATCAAATGATATATCAAACCTCTTCACTGTCTCTTTGATTTCTAGTAGCCTCTTTTCTGCAACTTTCCGAGGATCATTCCTAATTATCATATTATTAACCTCCACAGCATAAAAATATCTATCTTGTATTCCCATGTCTTCCAATTCCTCATCTGACTTGGAATTGATAAAGTCTATGAACTTCCTAGCCCAGTTGGCTCCTTTAATTTCCGTTTGCTTATCAGATAACATATCTTCTTCATGTTCTGAGATAAGGCTTTTCTCCTTTGCAACTATATTAAAGAAGTTCCAATTGGACTTCATTTCTGAGATAATTTCACCCCAAATGATATCTTTAGCCTTTATAAGTGAGATGTTCCCTTTTAATTTCTCTTTGAGATCTTTAATCTCAGCTTCAGCCTTTTGTAACTTCTGTTTATTCTGATCAGCTTCATTCTCTAATGACCGTATGATCTTTGTGGCCGTTTCTAATTCTGACTGAGCTTGCTTGCGATCTCTTTCTGCCATCTTCATTTCTATGTCGAGTTGAGAAATCTGTGCTTGGGGATCTGTGTCACCTGTAGGAAAAGTGAAGGTAGAAGTATGATTCTCAATGTGATTTTGTAAAGAGATGGCAGTCTGCTTTACTTTAGACAATTCTTCATCTTTTTGTAACAATTTCTGAAGAAGTTCCTCTTTCTCTTTCTCCACCTCTGCCACTTCCGCAACCATTGAATGCTCTGCAGCAGGTAACTTCAGCTTTTTCCTCAGGGTGGATATCTCTATGTCAGCATTCTTCATGAGCTTCTGTACTGCAAATTTGTCATTAGGATCTACACCAATCTTCATGATAATATTTTTCAATTCTTCATTTTTAACTGATAAGGCCCTCGAATTGGCCTTCTCCAACTTGAACTGCTAGATAAATTTTGCTAACATATTTTCAAATTTAACAGTTGTGGCACTGGTATTAGTTAGATCATTGACAATTAATTGTCCAGTTTGCATGTGTAGATTCATCTTATCCAACAGTGGGATATTTTTAACATCCATAGTTATATTTACAGCATTAAAACTGCTTGAAGATCCAAGAGACATCCCTGTTGGATGTGTTAAAGCCATTCTGAACTGATCATTCTCGAGATCCATCACAGTTAGCAACCTAAACTGATTAGCAGCTATGTGATGTTCTTCCTGAGCCTCCACACTAGCTTTTATTCATTGATTCTTTTCTTCAATTTGTGTAAACACCTATTTGACTGAGGGCACCTTTTCTTGGTAAAGCTCATGACCTCTAGGAGAAGAGGGAGAATTTTTCTCTTCATTTATATGGAAGGTGAAACCTAGTGAATTTGAAGAATGATCTTCAGCCAACTTAGTTCTTTTCTCCTCTCTTGGTTCTTCATCATCTAACTCAACAGCAGAATCCTTACTTCTTTTATTTATCCTTTCAGTTATAATAGGTGTCTGAATGCTTGTTTTTGCTGAATTTACTTCTTCGGGGTTTGCCAGCTTTTCTTGCTCAGGTCTGCTTTCATGAGTAAAAGAAGAATATCCATTTTCAACTCTCCTTTGGGAAATCACTCCATGAGGATCATATGACCATTTCTCACCCAGTAACAGATGCGTCTATTCTAACAACTTGGACACTTCACCAAATTCTTGTCTCGTATTTACCAAAAAGGGTCCCACACTCATGGGCAACTTATACATGAGACCTTTCTTCATGGGAACAAAATGCACCTGATCTACATTGAGACTCTGTCTGATGAATTCAAGGGAAAAAAAACTCATAGGCACAAATGTTGGGAGCCTGTAAGGCTCGATATTAGTTCCATACAATCTTATCTCAGAATATTCCTCAAACACGAACCAATCCCCAAACCTGCAACTAGGTCCCAACTGTAAAAACTCTCTAGCTTTTGGTAGAAAACAAGGGGGAGAAACCCCATTCAATATTCTATAAGAAATTGACATATAATGACTGGAAAACTCGAACAACCTTGATTCATTTCCTTCTCTTCTAATTATGTCAGTCCAAAATATAACTGACTGCTTTTGTTTATTGACATCCACTATATTTAGCCCCAAACTCATAAATTCCTTAACATTTTGATATAAGAATAAATAAACAATTAACGAGGGGAATTTAAAGTAACCTGTGAGAGAAAAGTTCATCAATTGAGAGTTGACAATTTCTTGCCAGAATGATGGAATATCCAGAACTGTCCCTGGTTTCATCATCATTGCGTACATTCCTAATACTGATTTGTCAACTATATGGTCATTATCTTTGCCCAGAATTTCTGCAATACAAGTCAGGACTGGTCTACTCTTGGCATCAAAAATCTCCAAATTGAATTCTTCAGCTTCTGGTTGTAATTCTTTTGAATTCGGTCTCAAATAAAACATACACTGATTAAATTCTTCTCCTGAAAGGTTTTCAAAATAACTTGCCAATGAGCTTTCTGAGAATTGAAGTGGTGATTCATATTCGGGGAAGAAAAACGCTTGGTGAAGTAACTGCGTCGACACCTGTAGAACATTCTCCCCCTACGAATTCATTATAAAGCACTTACCAGGATACATTGAAGAAACCAGCCAATAGATAAATTCGGGAAAGAAATGAGCTTTTGGGATACATGCAGACAGGACACCAAATTTCTTCAGGGTAGAAAATACTGGGGAATTCTCGGCATTTAGGGTTACTTGATGATGAAAGAGGGGATGGTTTATGAAAGACACGGTATCTTGGATGTCTTGCTCACTGTCCATGAGGGAAATGTGGCTAGTCGAACTAGGTAGAGAAACTCGCTTGGCCATGGCTGAACAGACAACAAAAGTTAACCGTAGGGTAATGGGGAATGAAAAGGTGGCAATGAAACGGCTTCAAAGGGGAAAATAACTACAAATGACTTTGGAAATGAAATAAGGATCAATTTAACAACTGCGCAAACCCATATTAAATGCCTGAACTGACATGTAAAAAATCCGTTGACAAGGCTTATCGTGGATTACAACTGTCGTCCACATGGTTTCATGACGTCATCGTGGATGCTCCTAGAGTACGGCGGCTACCCTCAGCTAGACCCCCCTGCAATGAATCCACACCGTCGATCGTGTTTTACCCGTGGTCAAACAGGCAACTGCGGGGGCACACGATTCAATAACTTTCGAGCTCTTTGCGCCTCCGCATTTGATCATCTTCTTCAACACTTAATACTTCAGCTCGGAGACTTGCTCGACGTTTAAACATGGAACTATAATACACATTCAAATAAATTTTAATGATAAACTTAATTTGCATCGAGCTTGTAGAAACGTTTCTTTTTTATGATATAGTATAAAAACATTATACTATAGCACATACTTTTTCTGAATTTCAGATTATTTTTTTTGTTATTTTTCGATCTTCAAAATAAAATAGAAAAGGATATGCAGAATATGCAAATGATCCACAACATCTGGCTCCACCTGGGGATAGTGTTTTTGCCACGAAACACTAAGAACCTGCAGATCAGTGCCTTCACTTCGGGCATGGAGTCAAAAAATTGCTTGATGAAAAATGTACAATGACAAAACCGGATATATACAATGAGAGTGAAACAACTTCTTAGTGCCGGAAATAATGCTTTAGATATTGCCCATTCAGAGGCATATCTATTTCTTCTCCTTCAAGATTTTCCAGCATGAAGGTATTATTCATCATGGCTTCACTAATTTTGAACAGACCATACCACAAGGGATCAAATTTGTCGTGTTTCCCTTTGTTTTCCTTCCGGGTATCCCACCTTAACACCATATCTCCCTTCTGAAACATGATTTCTTTTTCTTTCCTGTCAAATATTGTCTTCATTTTTTGCTGGTAAGTAAGAAAATTCTCTCGAACTTTATTTCTGCTTTCACTTAACTCCAATACATTATTCATTCTTCTAATCATGGCATTAGGTTCTGCTTGAGCATCTTGAAGAAAGGAAATCACAGGTTTCACCAACTGGGTGGGAAACAATGCCTGAGTACCATATACTAGTTCATAAGGTGACTTACCAGTGGATCTCCTAGTGGTCATCCTTGTTGCCCATAGAGAAAACACTAGCTTCGAATCCCAATTCTTCTGGTTTTCATTTATTGTCTTCTTCAAAAAATTTACTAATGTTTTGTTAGAAGATTCTGCCAATCCATTTCCTTGTGGATGATAAGCTGTAGAATGAGACAAGATCAAATTATAAGTCTAACAGAAATTAATAAACCTGAGTGAGTTGAAAACTTGGGCATTATCTGTCACAATCTTTACTGGACATCCAAATCTGCTAAAGATATTTTCTTCTAAAAACTTCATAACAACCAAATCATTTGCCTTCCTGGTAGGGATTGTCTCTACCAATTTTGTAAAATAATATGTAGCAGTAAGGATCCACTTAAATTTCCCACTAGATGGTGGATTGATTTCCCCAATGAAATCCAGTCCCCATTGTCTGAAAGGTTCTTCAACAAAAATAGGAAGAAGGGGTAAAGGGGCTAACCTTTTCTTTTCTGCGAACACCTAAAATTTTTGACAACTTCTGACTGTTTTATATACATCAACAAACACGGAGGGCCAATAAAAACCTGATTTGAGAATTTTATGAGCAGTTACTTTCCAACTGTAATGACCCCCACATAAACATTCATGATATTCCTTAATCACTTCTGAAACTTCCTCCTCTGTCAAACATAACAATAACACACCAGCATGATCTTTCCAATGTAGCTTTGCTTCAATTATGACATAAGGTTGATCTTTGAGTTTTAAAGCTTTGTATTTAGCTCTATCTACGGAAGGAGGACAAGAAAGAAAGCATAAATAATGAATAATATCCTTGTACCAATCTGAGAAGAGGAATTTATATTTAATTGCTGACTTTGACTGAATATCACATGTTTCTCCATCGAATCCCTCTACAGGTGCCAATAAATTAATTCCCAGTGCTTGGAAATTTGACTCTGTTAATAATTTGGCCAGTCCCAATCCTTTGACCAATTTTGTTGGCTTAACATCCAGGTCGTATTCTTGAATTTTAGCAATCCATTTGCCTCTTTTCCCTTCTACATCACTATGTACTAAAACATCCTTTACAGCAGAATTAGGAACATATGCTAAAATTTGGGACTAGAGAATATAGGTCCTGAATGCTTTCAATGCTTTCACCAGAGCATATACCTGTTTCTCCAATATATTATATTTTAATTCTGCATCTCGAAGAACCTTACTGAAGTATGCTACAGGTTGTTCACACTTTTCTTCATTTCTTTGTAATAATACAACAACAATTGTTGAGGGAGACGCAAATGAGAAAATTTGAAATGGCTTCAAATAATCTGGACTAATTAGCACAGGTGCTTCCTTTAGAGCTTCCTTAATCCTTTGAAAATATTCTCTCGATTCTTTGTCCCACTTCACCTCAATATCCTTTTTCAACATGTCCATTATTTTCTTGACAATCTCTGCGTAATTAGGAACAAATCTTCTTAGAAAATTAATTTTTCCAAGAAATCTCTGAACATCTTTCTTACTTCGGGGCAATGGAATTGACTGTATTTCTTAGACTCTTGCTGGATCGATCTTCACTCCTTGTTTGGAAACAATATGGCCCAGCAGTTTACCTTCCTCCAGGGCAAACAGAGATTTTTTAGGATTCAGCGATAATCCGTATTTCCTACACTTCAAGAAGGCTTTTTGCAAATGCTGTAGATGTTCTTCATCAGAATTTGAAAAAATTGTAACATCATCCAGATAAATAACCACAAACTTATCTCCTACAAATGCAATATCCATTGCTCTTTGAAATGTGGCTTCTGCATTCATTAGGCCAAACGGCATCCTGGCATACATGAATGTTTCCCAGGGTGTAGTGAATGCAGTTTTCTTTTGATATTCCTTTTCCACAACCACCTGATTATACCCTGAAAAACCATCTACCATAGATAATCTGCTAGCTCCAGTCACTTTTTGCAAGACAAAATCCATCTTCGGCAAAGGATAATTATCTTTCATTGAAGCCTTATTCAGGTTCCTAAAATCTACACACAGCCTTATTTCTCCATTTTTCTTTCTGACTGGTACGAGATTGGAAACCCAATCTGAATACCTGAGGGGAACAATTATTTTAGCCTGCAGCAATTTCTTTACCTCCTTTTCAATCGGGGCCAACAACAATGGATTGATTTGTCTGAGTTTCTGTCTATGCGGTTTGAATCCCTCTTTCAATGGGATTTTATGCTGAATAATATTCTTGTCATAAGTCTTCAAATCATCGTATGACCAAGCAAATACATCCTCAAATTGTTTGAACAGATCTATGTACCTTTGTTTGTAGTGCTCCGGAACACCTTTAAATATTTTGACCATTTTAGGCTCATATTGAGTTCCTAAATTACAATCTTCCACATTCTCATCCTGATGTGCCTTTTTTTGGTTCACTGCCACATCATTAGCATCAAACAATCTTTCGAGAGGTACCAAACCCTTTGGTAAAATATTGTCTTTCAACTGAATAATCTACTGATCACCAATCTTCTTTTTCAGAGTCTTACACATATCAGCCAAGTCATTTTCATCAGTTTCCAAATCAATCTAATGATCTTCAAAATCTTCAATCATCAACAAAAATTGCTTAATCTATTCATCATCCTCAAAAACCTGCCAATGTTTGACATTGTTGGGAATTGAAGGTCTGTGTCTCATCTCAATTTCATATCTTAGTTTGGGATTAATCGGGGGTTTTAATGTACTAGCTACAACTGCTAAATAATCAGCCATTTTTTTCTCTTCTCTTGGGATAAACTGCAAGTTGAAAGCTTCAAAGTAGTTTTCAATTAAATCCCATACCTCATTCCTATACGTTCTTAACCTGGGATGTTTAGTTTGGCACAAATTCTTGACTTGTTTAATGATTAACTCAGAATCACCAAACACGGTCATAGACTGAATTCCCATTTGCTTAGCGGTCTGCAGACTCATGATTAATGCTTCATATTCAGCTACATTATTGGTGGATTCAAACTCCAATTTAAAAGAGAAAGGTACAAGGTTACCTTCCAGACATACAAAAATGAAACCAGCTCCAGTGCCTTATTTAGAAGACGCACCATCAAAATAATACTTCCAAAGCTTGTTTGAATGCAGCTCCTTATGTACAATGGTTGAAGGGAGCTGCCCTTGTGACTCTTCAGCAAATTCTGCATCTTCGTGCAGCATGAAACAAGAAAGGTCATCCTTCTCTTGGCCATAAATAGGTGAATTACCTGCATCTTTCTTGGTAGCAGTTTTTTGAAATACAGTTTCTCTATACAACCTTCTTTATTCCCCATTAAAAACAGGAATGATCGCATATGTAAAATCTAACTTCAAAACTCCTCCAAGCTTTGCCCCCCAAGATCTAGATAATAACATACCAAATCTGGTTGGAATATCTGCTACTACCACATCCATCATAATGCTCTTGGCTCGGATTTGAGCCAATGAAACAACCATATCCTTAATAAGACCGACACACTTCACCCTTTTTGAATCAAAAGAATAAAGGTATCTGTATGGCTTAGTGATCTGTAAATTTAACTCTTTCATCACACACAATGGCATCAAATTGTGGGATGCGCCAGAATCTAGCATACAATTGTGTACAACAAAATCATGCAACAGAAGTGATATATAAAAAGGAGGGACAGACGAATCTACCTCTTCAACATGAGGCCCAAAAGTAACCACTGGTTTTTCTTCTTGCAGATTTACTATATCGCCCACTTCATCGAACTGAGATAAATTGATAAATTCTGCAATCTCCTTCTTATAACCAGGTGTTTTGATTAACTCAAGAAGGGGTATTTGAATTTTCACCTTTTCCAACTCTTTCGACAAACTGAAAGTTTGATTTGGTTTTGTCAACTTTTCAGGTTCTTCTTGATCCTTCTTGGAATTTAGACTTTGATTAGAAACCGTAACAACTTTCTCCAAAATATTAGGATCTCTACTTTTTGTTTGAGAAGCCTCAGCTTGCTGTTTTTCCTTCTCTTTTTCTTCATTCATGGGCTGCTTCCCCTTATCTGACTTCTTAATCTGATTTCTCTGTAATGGAGTCGCCATTGGAGCAGGTGCTGATTTTGATTCTTCTTCCTCATCATCTTGAGTTCTTAACCTCTTATTTGACCTCAAATCATATTTTTTATGTAATTCTGATTGCATGAAGTCTGTAAACTGCTTACAATAATCATCCATCTCTTCCTAATCGAATGACAGATCAATTTCTTCATTTTCTTTCACTCCTTCTTCCTCACTTTCTTCTTTTGTTTCCTCATCTTCCACGTAAACAGCAGAAATTCGAGCATCATCTTCTTTTTCATCATCATCATCTGCTAAACGGGATGGAGCTGCTTCTATATACAAAGGTGCTTGCACCTGATCTTGATCTTTCTTTTCTCTTTGTATAATTTGCAGGGGTTGTTTCTTAAATTGGGGATTAAAAACCCCTCTACTTTGTCTTGCAGGCTTATTATTATCTATTTCAAACTTCACCAATTTATTAGACAAATTTTTTATGACTTTAGTCATATCATCAATTCTATGATCTTGAGATGAGGCTTCTTCTTTATCTTTTCCCTTATCTTGAACTTTACCAGCAACAGGCATATTAGCCTCAATCTCCAGAGCATCAGTTTGAATCTGCTCCAAAGTAGGAGACCTTCTTTCTCTCAATGTGAAACTGAAATCTGGTTCGAATGCACCAGCAAAAACGACCCTTGCTCCAATAGGAGGGGGTTTCATTTTCAAAGGCAAACTATTATACAATTTGTTAAATATTCTCACAAAATCATTCATATTTTCATCAGATTTCTTCTTTATTGCATTGAATTCTGTCAAAGAATAACCATGGTCCCTTTTTTCACCCCATCTCTCGATGAAGCGTCTTTCTAGTCCATCCCAATCATTAATTGAACCATTAGGCAATCCTTCAAACCATTTCCTTGCCTCTCCACTTAGAGACTGAACAAAAAGCCTCATTACAACATCTAAATGCTCAACATTTAAATTCTCAGCAAATGTGCAAAACAAGGGCAAGTGTTGTTCTACAGTTATTTCATCTTCACCAGTAAATCTAGGGAGTAATTTGAGATACTATTGAGGCATTGCATTCAGTGGTTGGGGTAGATTTAATGGTGCATATCTATTCATCAAGAAAGCAGGGGCCGCCATATTTATGCCCTGGTTAACTGCTCCTTGAGCGGGGGTAAAATGGATACCAGTTGTAGGTGGGGGTGAATGAGGTGGAACAACCGATATAGGGATTGGTGTATGAACGATTGTAGAAGAGCTGGCAACTGAATGAGGTTGAGTTTCTGTAAGAGGGAAGGACACAAACTCCAAAGACTGCTCTTCTAATGTAGGTTCTTGAAAATGGATGGGTGATGGCGAGGATTCTTTTTCCGAGAAAATGAGTTTCTTGGAAATATTCTTGGATGAGAAAGTGCGTGAACTGCTACCTGGTGCAAGCAGTGTAGCGTCTGGTGTATCAAATATTTTTGGTTTCTGCCCTTCTTTGAAACAAGCTTCTCAGGATTAGATAAAACAGGAACTCTTTTTTGAGAGGTATCTGACCTCGTGTGAGGTTTCTTAGGAGCCAAAGCTATTTTAAAAGAAACACAGCTTATTATTTCCTCCTCTCTGAACAACCAGAGGAAACGTCAAATAAAACCCAGGGAAAAACTTCGAATCTTCGTCCCCAGCAATGGCGCCAATTAATGTTGTACCTTAAGAAACAATTCCTTAGCTGTGATAAGGAATCTATGCTTAAGACATTATCTAATTATGTCACTGAATATATATTTGTCTCTATCTTATAAACCCTTAAACATTGATTATGTAACCTTTAAATATCAAACCCATGCATGTTCTGCAATGCTATATTCCACTTATGCTGAAATGAACGAACGGAAGAAAATGAGAAGAAGATTTAAATCTGATATGTTGTTTCAAACAGAATCTATCATTTTAAAACCCTGAAGAATCAAATAAAGGTAAAGCTAAAACAGAGGAGCGCACATTAAGGTTTGTTTAACTCTTAAATACACACGTATAAAGAGACCTGCTGCTCAAATTACTCTATTTTAATCACAGATATGAAAACACAGTGTAAACCGGATAACTTTTTAGCATAAATATAATATTAGAAACTTGCATACTTCTTTCATTGATTTTATATTCTTCAGTACAAAAATTTGGCTACAAGGTTCAAAAACTCGGAACATTTTTCGTTCTTGGAATTTTCATTAAATACAAAATAACAAACAACTTTCAATGATGAAACTAATTCTAACTGCTTTAACTACTTGCATTTATGGAGGTACATGCCTCAAAAAGGTCCTATTACAATTTACATGATTTTGAGAAAATAACATAGCATGAAATTGAAAATTTATAATCTATAAGAACAGCCGCTTCTTATACGGTTGCTGAATCAACGGCTACTTTTTGTTGAGATGCTGGAATTCCTTTCGCTGAGTCCATTGAGAATGTTTTACACTTTTTCCATATCTCACTCTGGATGGTTGAAGAATTTTTTAAACTATGATATTCCAACTTGAATGCAACAATCTGACTGTGTGTAGGTATTTCTGTGAAGAGGGTCTTCACCATCCATAACAAATTAAAATGCCTTTGCAAGAAATTAAACATTGTTTCCCCTTTTAAGATCTGCATCTTCTCATGCCTGCTATCTGCCTTGCTTTTTGCCAATATTAATGAGTCTTCATAAAATTTCCATATCAGAATATTTCCTTTCTCTGTCCAACATGAAGGTAAACCAGTTCTTGTTAATTTATCAAATGATATATCAAACCTCTTCACTGTCTCTTTGATTTCTAGTAGCCTCTTTTCTGCAACTTTCCGAAGATCATTCCTAATTATCATCTTATTAACCTCCACAGCATAAAAATATCTATCTTGTATTCCCATGTCTTCCAATTCCTCATCTGACTTGGAATTGATAAAGTATATGAACTTCCTAGCCCAATTGGCTCTTTTAATTGTCGTTTGCTTATCAGATAACATCTCTTATTCATGTTCTGAGATAAATATATTCAAGAAGTTCCAATTGGAATTCTTTTCTGAGATAATTTCACCCCAAATGATATCTTTAGCCTTTATAAGTGAGATGTTCCCTTTTAATTTCTCTTTGAGATCTTTAATCTAAGCTTCAGCCTTTTGTAACTTATGTTTATTCTAATCAGCTTCATTCTCTAATGACCGTATGATCTTTGTGGTCGTTTCTAATTCTGACTGAGCTTGCTTGCGATCTCTTTCTGCCATCTTCATTTCTATGTCGAGTTGAGCAATCTGTGCTTGGGGATCTGTGTCACCTGTAGGAAAAGTGAAGGTACAAGTATGATTCTCAATGTGATTTTGTAAAGAGATGGCAGTCTTCTTTACTTTAGACAATTCTTCATCTTTTTGTAACAATTTCTGACGAAGTTCCTCTTTCTCTTTCTCCACCTCTGCCACTTCTGAAGCCATTGAATGCTCTGCAGCAGGTAACTTTAGCTTTTTCCTCAAGGTGGATATCTCTATGTCAGCATTCTTCATGAGCTTCTGTACTGAAGATTTGTCACTAGGATCTACACCAATATTCATGATAGTATTTTTCAATTCTTCATTTTGAACTGAAAAGGCCCTCGAATTGGATTTCTCCAACTTGAACTGCTTGATAACTTTTGCTAAAATATTTTCAACTTTAACAGCTGTGGCATTGGTCTTAGTTAGATCATTGACAATTAATTGTCCAGTCTGCATGTGTAGATTCATATTATCCAACAGTGGGATCTTTTTAACATCCATAGTTATATTTACAGCATTAAAACTGCTTGAAGATCCAAGAGACATCCCTGTTGGATGTGTTAAAGCCATTCTGAACTGATCCTTCTCGAGATCCATCACAGTTAGCAACCTAGACTGATTAGTAGCTATGTGATGTTCTGCATGAGCCTCCACACTAGCTTTTATTCTTTGATTCTTTTCTTCAATCTGTGTAAACACCTGTTTGACTGAGGGCACCTTTTCTTGGTAAAGCTCATGACCTCCAGGAGAAGAGGGAGAATTTTTCTCTTCATTTATATGGAAGGTGAAACCTGGTGAATTTGAAGAATGATCTTCAGCCAACTTAGTTATTTTCTCCTCTCTTGGTTCTTCATCATCTAACTCAACAGCAGAATCCTTACTTCTTTTATTTATCCTTTCAGTTATAATAGGTGTCTGAATGCTTGTTTTTTCTGAATTTACTTCTTTGGGGTTTGCCAGCTTTTCTTGCTCAGGTCTGCTTTCATGAGTAAAAGCAAAATATCCATTTTCAACTCTACTTTGGGAAATCACTCCATGAGGATCATATGACCATTTCTCACCCAGTAACAGATGTGTCTCTTCTAACAACTTGGACACTTCACCAAATGCTTGTCTCGTATTTACCACAAAGGGTCCCACACTCATGGGAAACTTATACATGAGACCTTTCTTCATGGGAACAAAATGCACCTGATATACATTGAGACTCTGTCTGATGAATTCAAGGGAAAAAATTCTCATAGGCACAAATTTTGGGAGCCTGTAAGGCTCGATATTAGTTCCATACAATCTTATCTCAGAATATTCCTCAAACACAAACCAATCCCCAAACCTGCAACTAGGTCCCAACTGTAAAAACTCTCTAGCTTTTGGTAGAAAACAAGGGGGAGAAACCCCATTCAATATTCTATAAGAAATTGACATATAATGACTGGAAAACTCGAACAACCCTGCTTCATTTCCTTCTCTTCTAATTATGTCAGTCCAAAATATAACTGACTGCTTCTGTTTATTGACATCCACTATATTTAGCCCCAAACTCATAAATTCCTCAACATTTTGATATAATAATAAATAAACAATTAACGAGGGGAATTTAAAGTAACCTATGAGAGAAAAGCTCATCAATTGAGAGTTGACAATTTCTTGCCAGAACGATGGAATATCCAGAATTGTCCCTGGTTTCATCATCATTGCGTACATTTCTAATACTGATTTGTCAATTGTATGGTCATTATCTTTGCCCAGAATTTCTACAATAAAACTTAGGACTGGTCTACTCTTGGCATCAAAAATCTCCAAATTGAATTCTTCAGCTTCTGGTTGTAATTCTTTTGAATTCGGTCTCAAATAAAACATACACTGATTAAATTCTTCTCCTGAAAGGTTTTCAAAATAACTTGCCAATGAGCTTTCTGAGAATTGAAGTGGTGATTCATCTTCGGGGAAGCAAAATGCTTGGCGAATTAACTGTGTCGACACCTGTAGAACATTCTCCCCCTGCGAATTCATTATAAAGCACTTACCAGGATACATTGAAGAAACCAGCCAACAGATAAATTCGGGAAAGAAATGAGCTTTTGGGATACATGCAGACAGGACACCAGATTTCTTCAGGGCAGAAAAGACTGGGGAATTCTCGGCATTTAGGGTTACTTGATGATGAAAGAGGGGATGGTTTACGGAAGACACGGTATCTTGGATGTCTTGCTCACTGTCCATGAGGGAAATGTGGCTAGTCGAACGAGGTAGAGAAACTCGCTTGGCCATGGCTGAACAAACAACAGAAGTTAACCGTAGGGTAATGGGGAATGAAAAGGTGGAAATGACACGGCTTCAAAGGGGAAAATAACTACAAATGACTTTGGAAATGAAATAAGGATCAATTTAACAGCTGTGCAAACCCATATTAAATTCCTGAACTGACGTGTAAAAAAGCCGTTGACAAGGCTTATCGTGGATTACAACTGTCATCCACATGGCTTCATGATGTCATCACGGATGCTCCTGGAATATGGCGGCTACCCTCGGCTAGACCCCCCCGCAGTGAATCCACATCGTCGATCGTGTTTTACCCGCGGTCAAACAGGTCAACTGCGGGGGCACACGATTCAATAACTTTCGATCTCTTTGCGTCTCCGCATTTGATCATCTTCTTCAACACTTAATACTTCCGCTCGGAGACTTGCTCGACATTTAAACATGGAACTATAATACACATTCAAATAAAGTTTAATGATAAACTTAATTTTCCTCGAGCTTGTAGAAATGTTTCTTTTTTATGATATAGTATAAAAACATTATACTATAGCACATACTTTTTCTGAATTTCAGATTTTTTTTTTTGTTATTTCTCGATCTTCAAAATAAAATAGAAAAGGATATGCAGAATATAAAAATGATCCACAACATGACCAAGCACATTGCCATGTGGTTCATCAATTGTTTTAGTTCCGAAGAAGGATGGCGCATGGTCCATGTGTGTGGACTTCTGTGCATTGAACAAGATTACGGTAAATAATAGTTACCCTCTTCCTAGAATTGATGATTTACTTGATCAATTGAAATATGCTATGTATTTCACTAAGTTGGACTTGAGGAGTGGCTATCATCAGATTAGGATCGTTAAAGGAGACATATAGAAGACAACATTAAAAAAAAAAAGCAAGGTTTTTTTGAATGGTTGTTTATGCCCTTTGGGATTTGTAATTCTCCTACTACATTCATGTGTGTAAAGAATGATGTTATAAGGCCTTTTCTAGATGATTTTGTGATATTCTACTTATATTCCATATTAATTTTCATCAAGTCTCATAAAGAACATATCATGCATGTCAAGGAAGTGTTAGATGTATTAAAGAAGGAATAGTTTTTTTTTAAGATGTCGAAATGTGAATTTGGGAAAACTTCTTTAGTTTACTTGGGTCATATTGTTGGAGGAGGTGAGTTAGAAGTTAGAAGGTTAGAAGTTTCTTTGGAGCGGCCCAATATTGGAGAAATTTTTTTCTAACTTTTCTTCCATTGCATGCATTGACAAGTGTGAGGCGGGTTTTTGAGTGGGAAGGAAAACAAAAAAAAAAATGATGCATTGAAGGAAAAGATTAGTTCAACAAATGGAATTTCACTTCCTGACTTGATACAATAATTTAAGATACAAATATATGCAAGTGACTATGCCATGGGTGTAGTCTTGATGCAACATGGTAAGCCCATATGTTTTCATTCAAAATTTTTTAATGGTGTAGTGATTAATTATCGTACACATGAAAAGGAATTGTATGCATTGGTGAAAAATGCGAAAAAGTGGAAACATGACTTGATGGGTAAGGAAAAAATCATTCACATGAATCATCAACCATTGAAATACTTGCAATCACTAACAAAGCTATATCAAGCAAGGCACTTCATATGGATGGGTTTTCTTCAAGAGTTTCACTGGGTGATAAGGTATAAGAAATTTATCTATAACAAAGTTGTTGATATGCTTTCTAGACCAATTTTTTGTGCATCCATTATTCATAAGCATAATTTTTTCATGTATAAGAGCTATGTGGAGAAATATGCTTTAGATTATTATTTAAAATATGTATATGTGATTTTGTGTCAAGTTAACCAAGTAGAGGAATTGGATTATCATGTGCATGATAAATTCGTGTACCATCTTGGCAAGTTATGTATTCCACAAGGAGAGAAAGTCAACATCATAAGGGGAGTGCATACTTCTCTTATTGTTGGTCATTTCTGTGTAGGTATGACAGTGGCACAATACCAGAGGTATTGTTACTGGCCTCATATGCTTGAAAGTGTGCCACGATTTGTAAGAGAATGTTCATTATGTGCTATCAGTAAGCCTAGCAATATAAAGTTAGGATTGTATACACCACTTCCAATACCTTTCTGTCCATGAGAGAGTGTTTCTATGGATTTTTTTGGAGGTCTACCTATGTCTAGGAGAGGTCATGATTATATTTATGTAGTCGTGGATAGGTTCAAGAAAATGTGTATTTTGCTTCCTTGTAAAAATTAGGTTACATCTGAATAGACTGCACAATTATTCTTTCAGAATGTATGGGTACTATTGGGTTTCCCACATCCATTTTTAGTGATCGAGATTATTTCTTTTTTAGGAACTTTTGGTCAATCTTGTGGGGACTCATGGACACCAAATTGAAAAAGAGCACAAATTTTCGTCTACAAACAAATGGCCAAAGAGAGGTGGTGAATAGAATGGTGATACATCTTCTTCATGGTTATTGCAAAAATCATCCTAAGTTGTGGCATGAACATTTGCACTATATTCAACATGCTTACAACCGGGCCAAGCATTCATTGACTCAAACATCGCCATTTTAGGCATAATTGGGAGACTTTCCCAAATATCCTTTAGATTTTATATTTGGGAAATATGTTGCTATTGATGCACATAGTGACATAGATAAGGCCAAAATATTCATTGAACAAGTCCAATTGGTACATTAAACAGTTCAAGAATAGTTGGAAAAGTGTCAAGCCAAGTACAAGACAAGACATGATAAGCATCATGTGGATCACATTTTCCAAGTCGGTGATGAATTTTTTCTTCACATTAACAAAGAGAGACTCCAAGGAAAAGGAAAAAAACTGAAACCAATTCGATATGGTCCATTTAGGATTCTAGAAAATATTGGTAATAATGTCTTCAGGTTGTATTTTCCTTCATAAATGCAAATTTATGCAGTTGTTAATGTTGGCAATTTGAGATTATATGAGCCTCCTTTGATTGAATATCAAGGAGAGAATGTATATATTCCTTCAATTGAATATTTCTCTCCTGAATATCTTGAAGAATTATAGAAAGACACCATCCTTGACAGGAAAACAAGGACTTTAAAATGAGGGAACATGGAGTACCTTTGTGTGGGACTCCAAGGAACAAATCCAAGCAAAGCCAAATGGATTGAGATTTAAAGGGTGAGGTAATTGTAACCTCATCTGTTTGTTGACTGAAAATGATCTTTTGGAGGTCCAAAATCTTCCAATGGGGAGGAATGATCCAGTCGATGAGTAAAATGTTCAAAATTAAAATTGCTCTAAAGTGCTTGAAAATAATTCCAAAATTAATATCTTGTCTCCCTGAATCCAACACAACTCGTTCCGCTCAAAACTGATATTGTATACTCCTGATATCACGTTTTGACTGTTTTCTCAAACAACTAAAATTTTAAAAGTTGAAGTTGCAGGTATGCCTAGTCAGCAGTCTGTATATTGACTATGCATGTGATAGGGTAGATGAATGTGTAAGATTCATCCCAATGGTTATTTGACAAGTGGATTCATTCGGTTGGTCAAATTTCTTGTGGTTTTATTGGTTTGAGGTTGACCAATGGAGGAGGGCCACATGGGCAAATTGTTGGTAGCCACTTTGCCTCATAATGGTGTATTACAATTTTGTATAACCAAACAGGACCTCCAGGAGGTTTGAACCATGGACCTTCCAACCAACAACATAGTGCTCCACCACTCTGCCACCATTTTTCCTTGTTATGTATGGTGCAAGGGTTCTATTTAAATTTTAATGTAATGTGTATTGGGGGTTAACCCCGACCCCAAACCACAAGTCATGAGACATAACATAGTTCATGGAATAGTTTGAAACCTGACAAGATTTAAACCATACCATGAAACCAACCATGGTTTGTAGAGTGGAGTTAGTTTCAAATCAAAGAGTTAAAATTAAACTCTAGTGATATCATATTTTAACAACACAACCATAGTTCCACATGTGGTTTGAAACTCCAGCAGAATCGCGATGAAATATCACTCAACTGAAATTTGATATGGGTTAAGGTTTTGGCACGGTATCTCAAACCAACCTGCATCCAATTAATTTTATCGCACCACTTGTTCCTTGTTGATCGGTTCGTGGGGGTCACCAGGCATTTAAAGTGTCCGACAATTTGCACCCGAACCGACACAAATATCTCCAACACGAGGAAGATTTTGTTGAAATTGGCAACAAGAAACATTGAAAATGGCATCCATAAATGGTACCATGGGGGGCTTCTGATTTATTTTTCCCTTAATTAAATTGGAAGAAAAACTGTAATTTCATCTCATGACAACTTGTATTAGTTAAGTGAGTCAGGAAGAATTAGTCAGCTTAGGAAATTCAAGTTAGAGGTCAGAGAGGAGGCATGTGAGTCAGGAAGACTTAGTTAGCTTAGGAAATTCGAGTTAGAGGTTAGAGAGGAGGCATGTAGATTTCTCCCGTGATTTTAAGGGGTCCAGTTACAGTGATTTGTGAGTTGTAATTATTTAACTCAATTAATTGAGTTAAAATCAGTTTAACTAGTTCTAACTGAGAGATGAGCTAGTGACAGGACCAGTGAATTAAATATGATTTAATTCACATGTAGTGATCAATCAGTTAACTGATAATTCGCTATAAATATTTGTTACATGTCAATTCTAAGGAAGGCCCAGATGAGTTTGAGGTTATATGGAAGATAACTATCAATTATATAATTAGAAAATTGTACAGGTCATTGATGAGGTCATTAGGAAGGCTTGAAAGGAATGTGCAATAATTAATTGGGATTTTCCTAATTAATAGGGTCTCAATTAGCCCAAGAATGTGTAAGGAAAGTAGGCTAGGAATATGCAAGAAATAGGTTAAATATTGGACAAAACTTACTTAGATCATAAGCTAGATTCGAGAAGGATTAGAGTGAGACAGTCAACAGAGTGGAGAGGTTTCTCAATGAGAAGAATATCATTGTATTGTTTCATGATCTTGAATTTATGCAATATAAAGATAGCGGGGTTTTGAGCATTTTATTTCCCCAGATACATCTTTTGTTGTGTGATTGATTGTCTCTTTCTCTTACTTGTCATGTGATTGTGCCATCGTATTATTTTCTGAAAATTGTAGAAGGATTCAATATTTTGTTTTAGTAAATTACAAGATCAGATTTAATCTCGTTGTTAGATTTTTTTACATGGTATCACAACATCAAGAATCATAATAGAAGAGAAGAACAACATTTTTTTTTAACAGGTTCGAATTTGCAGATTTATTTTTCAGGACCTAGCAATAAATCAAGATGTCTTTCAATGACTTGAGACTCGAATATTCCATTGAGGGAAATTTTAATTACTTAGCATGGAAAGATAGGATGGAGACAATTCTCAAAGATAACATACCGAATGAATTCATAGACAATGATATTCCCAAGCTCGCAACAGTAGATGCTCAAATTCTTGGTGCATGGAAGAAGAAGGTAGCAAAGTCGAGAAGGATCTTGTTAGAAGGAGTTCGAGATCATATTGTCTTGAGTCTCCATGGGAAGGTGACTCCATATGCTATGTGGAAGGCCTTAACAAATCTGTTTCATAATAGAAGTGACCACAGAAAGTTGGAACTGAAAGACAAGCTCCGAAAGATCAAAATGAAGGAGGGCGAGATGATACCAAAATACTTGACGAAGTTCACTCAATGTCGAGATAAGCTTGGAAGTGTTGGTGTGACAGTAGAACAAGATTATTTGGTGAGCCTAGCTCTTCTAGGCCTTCCCAAGAGTTGGCATAATCATTGTTTGTGCTCAACCTAGTGTTCCTAAATTGAGTTCATTAATTGTAAACCAAGGTTGGTAAACTGCTGAAGTGTGATGCACTATATGTGCCTAGGGATTTGTTTCTCACTACGTTTTGTTTAGTGTTTTATGATGTTTTTGGTTTTATGGTTTTATGTTTAAAAAGGGAAAGAACTAAGTGTTTGTGAAAAGAAGCTATTGGTTATTTAAAACAGAACAAAGCCTAAACTATGGATGACAAACAACAAATGCAAAGCTTGATAATGACTTTATTGCAAGAAAATAAATCATAACATGAGCTTGAACTTATCCAATTCATTCATTAAAGGTGTGTTGGAAGAGCTTGAGAAATGGACAAGTTAAGTGTAAATGAAGTTCTCCTAAATAAACAATCAACTCACAATATTACAAAATGATTATTTGTAACACAATAAGGTTTCTATTCTAGATTAACCTATGATTTTGAAGTTACCCTATTCTGCAACTTGACTTATCACTTCTAGGCCTTATTCATAAGTTTTGAGATTTTCTAAAATGATGCTTGGGAAAAAGGCTATAAGTGAGTTTGTAAAAGATTTGCAGAGTGATCAAAGCCTTAAACTGATATTAATAACCCCTGTTCATGTAATGATGTATCAATATAAATTCAGAACAAAAGTAAGTTTGTAAATAATGAAGGCTGAAAGACTAAATTTTGACAACTAATACTACTTGAAATACAATGGATAACCTAGGCTAGAAAGTGGTCTATCAATCTTAAAAGACAGTGACTACAACTTAAACTAGAATGCCATTAATCTTTTCTTAAAACAAAATGAACTGAGACTGAACTAGAGTGCTTCTAATCTACTTGAAGTACAGTGAACAGAGTTAAACTAAAATGCCATTATCAAACTGGAAATGTAGTGACAGAGCTAAACTAAATGCAATCAACCTCCGGAGTGCTCTAACTAAATTAACATGCAACTAGTCTATGGAATTCTATAGCCCATCTCGTTCAATAGGAATGATATTTTGGAAGAGTTTGTAAAACAAGTTTGGCTGTATTATTCAATGCAATTGAACATAAACATAAGATTGAAAGAAAATACAACTAGAATCTAAGACACCACATCTGTTTCTTATTCATTGTTAATGATGTTTTGGAAGAGTTTGTAGGAGTAAGACCGGCTATGACACTTAGTGTAAACAAGCATAAATCATAAAATTCGAAAGGAAATGCAACTAAAACCTACAATACCACAGCTATGCCTTATTCATCGTGATGATATTTTGGAAGAGTTTATAAGAGTAAGTCTAGCTGTGATAATTAATGTAAACAAGTATGAACATAAAATTCAGAAACTTGCCTAAGCTAGAAATGAAAACGAGACTAAAATACTTATCTAAACCGTATAAACAAGGCTGCTCTGGTAGCAGGGGCCCTCTACCACCAGAGTAGCACAAAATCTACTTCAAGATTGACTCAACGCTTCCAAGGAAATGGTACTTCTTTCATTAAAAGAGAAATGACTTCAAAACAGAGTGTTTTCAGACTTCTGCAATCTAGCAATCAACCACAAAAATCTAACCTTGTCCCTCGGTTTCCCGAGCCATATTTGTAACAAATTTACATAACTGTCTTGAGATAACCTAGGGATAATTTTCTTTCCAAATAAAAACCAAACTAGGACTCTGATGGTGGTCACGTAATATAATTAAGGACATCTGGACTTTCCTTGTCCTATTAGGAGTCTCTTTCCTAGTTTGAGTTCCCACGTACATAACCGCCTACAGAATTCCGTTCAAACTTCGTGGAGAGAAAAAAATGATGAGGGAATGATGTGGAATATGACCATATGTGGTTTCCTCTGAGATGACACCTAGAACCTGCGTAGACATGAAGACAGCTGCAGAATCGACAAATAGCTACAGAATGTCTGCATTCTGTAGCTAGATCTAGTTCAAAAAGTACTACAATGACAAAATCATAAAAACATAGCAAGTTAGTCATGATATTAATTCTTAAAGAAATTTTAACTAATTCTACTGATCATTTGAGCCTGTGATTAATAATGGAAAAAGGAAATGGAGTGGAATGTGGTGGAAGAAAGAACATCTTTGGAGCTCAACAATTACCAGGACTCTTTGAATGGGAGGGAAAAGCTACTATACTGGGAGCATTTGTGGTCCAACTTGGTAATAGAATATATCAAGCGTAGAACCAGAGATGGGACCTCTGAAACAGAAAAATAACAATATTTTTCATTAGTTGAAAAAGGAAAGAAATCCAAGGGAAAGAAGTCACAAGGCAAAGAGGGCAAGAGAGACTTTTCCAAGGTCAAGTTTTTTCACTATCACGAGCACGGACATTATGCCTAGAAATTTCCACAGAAGGTAAGCAACAAGGAGTCTGAAGTTGCAACAGCAAGTGAAGCACAAGCTTCACAGTTCAAGCTTGATTTTACTCTCATTGCATGCTTGGCCAACACTGTAATGGGATGCATGTGGTATCTAGAAAATTATGCCTCATTCCATATGAAAGGGAATAGATATATCTTCAGTGACTTGGAGGAGAATGACCTCCAAAAAAACATAGAATTTGGAGATGACGGGAGGTATAGCGCAACTAGCAAGGGTAAAATTTCCTTTCAGTGGGAAACTGGCACCTCTATCAGACTCAAAGATTTTTTGTATGTTCTAGGACTAAAGAAGAATCTTGTCTCCATAGTGATATTGGAAGACCATGGTTATGATATCATATTTATAAAAGGAAAGGTGTTCATTAGACACATCGCCACGGGATGGGTGAAAAATATTTGTGTGTGATTCAAAAACCTGTATGCTCTCGAGGTCGAAGATGCATGCAAATATTTAAGGAGCAAGGAAAAGGTTAGAGACTTGGTGGTTAATAGGGAGCATGAATTACCTCTCAACTTGCAGCCTCAGATGCAGTATCAGAAGGTTGGGGAGCAACCACAATTAGAGAAGAAGAGAGGAGA
>CM076581.1:122228589-122364423 GCA_034641835.2 Pinus albicaulis | reverse complement strand
GTAGACATTTTATTTGTTTCATGATCCATGTTGAATATACAATAGAATATAGTGGGATTTTGAGCAGCAAGCTTTCCCCGAGAAATTATTTGTGTTGTGTGTGATTTGATTCTTCTTTGCTTCATGTGATTAGCGATTGTGTTTTTAATTCTGCAAAATATTTGTAGAAGCGATTCAGTATTTAACTTTAGTACATTGTTAGATCAGGCGAATCCAAGATATACATGCATGTTGTATAATTTCTACAATCTACTTGATTTATCTAGCATGGTATGTTTACAAGTTGATTGAATGTTTGATTAATTGCATGATATGGGTATGTGTCTATAAGATTGCATGAAGGAATGCTTTTGTTTTAAGATGGTTGTACTAACACATTATGTGTTGAGATAGATCATATGTACTTGAGTGCAAGTGATTTTTAGTTGTAGTATTATTATTTATGACTGATGAATGTGAGTTGATTATTGATTATGACATTGTTGTTAGACTTGGTAAAGGTTTTTTTCATATTAATAGATATGATGTCTTGATCTTTGGAACGTGTGATTTACATGTGTAAACAATTTTAGGGAAACATGCTTGGCATTTGCATGACAAGGTAATAGTTGATGTGTTTTTATAACTAACAGTTGGGTGATGTGACAGTACATAGTAAGACTCAATTGCAACAAGGTAAGATGACTAGTATATTTTTTTTTTATGTATGCATTAATAGTTATGTGTTATGGCAGTATGATGTAGGAAATTGCATGGTAAAGATATTGCCATGAAATCTTGGAGAAGGCTTGGGTTGAGCTTTCCCTGGGAGGCCTTGGGAACCCATGGTGATCGTGTCATGGTGTGTGTTACTACTACTGTGCTTTTGATATTTTGTGATTTGTTGCACTTGATTGCGGTTTTGTTTATGTCTGATGCAAGGCATTGCCAATTTTTTTTCGGTGTTGTATTTCTATTGGTTTTAATTATTTTATTATTGTTTGTTTCTTGTTCTTGCATTTTATGTTTTGAGAGCCTTGGTAATTGGTGGGAAAGGAGGAAGTTAATGGAGCTCGAGGAGAGGTGTGTGGAACCCAGCAGGCAATATAAGACTTGAATGGATCTTGTTGCATGAGTAAGGGCAGTTGAAGGTAATAATATGACAGTCGGTTGGACTAGTTGGGCCGATTTTGGTAAATGGACGACGGCAGTTCAGACATGAGAAAGGCAATAGAAAAGGTAAAGTAAATGTATTTGATGTGTCGTATGCCTTGGCTATGTTGGGAACGGTTTTTCTCAATGTTGTGCATGGTGTGCACAGATAAAGGAAATTCTCTTAACCTTGACCTTACGATATCTGGTAATTGTGTTGTGACTATGATTATGTTGATGTCTATATATGTATGCGTGTCATTGATTGACAGGGTTGTTAGGATTGTTTTGTACTAGTGTTCACATGTGTGTGTGTGTGTGTGTGTGTGTGTGTGTGTGTGTGTGTGTGTGTGTGTGTGTGTCCAACTGTCTAACAGGGTTGTCAGGGATCATGATTGTTTTATGCTGATGTTTATATGTATATACGTATGTATGTATGTTGTTGTCTGACAGGGTCATCATGGATCATTCTTGTGGAGGAATGATTGATTATGTAGGTGAATGGCATGAAGAGGTTCTTGGTCTTATGAGGAATAATTTGGGAAGAGTAGCCCAGACAAATATACAAGGTTAGTAACATGTGGATATGAATTGATATTATATTCTTGTACTTGTTTATGTTAGAAAAAGTAATTCTACGAAATAAATCAAAGAAATGAAAGCAGTGTAATTTGCGGCATGTTGGAACGTGCATGTTGGAACATGCATGAAGGTTGCTTGGTAGAGTTAGTGTGTGATCTATGGATGTGCATTACTACTGTTGTATATATGTTGCACTTGTGATGTTGTGTGCATGTGGTTTTGTGTATATATGGTGTTTTGTACATGTTGTTTATGCAGTGCTTAGTACAAATGGTGTTATGTACATGATGGGTATGCCGTGCTGTGTACATACCGTATTGTGCACATGTTGGATATGCAGTGTTTGTGCATATGGTGTTGTGTGCATGTTGGATATGCGGTGATATGTACAGATGGTGCTTTGTGCATGTTGCATATGTGGTGTTGTGTACATTGGCGCAGTGTGCATGTTGTACATATAAGTGCTATGCACATATGGTGCTATGTACATATGGTGTTGTGTGCATGATTGTACATGTGGTGTTGTGTGCATGTGGTGTTATACATGTTATAAATGTGGTGTTGTGTGCAAGTCGTGTTGTGTACATGTCGTGCATGTGGCGTTGTGTACATATCGTTCATGTGGTCTTGTGTACATGTGGTATTGTGTACACGTTGTACATGTGGTGCAGTGTACATGTGGTGTTGTGTACACATTGTGAAGATGGTGCCCTGTACATGTGGTGTTGTGTACACGTTGTGTATATGGTAGTGTGTACAGGTGGTATTGTGTACATGTTGTACATATGGTATTGTATGCATGTCGTACATGTTGTGTCGTGTACATGTGGTATTAAGTATGTACATTGTGTAGTGGTGGTATCGTGACAGGTGTATTCATTTTGTTATACTATGTATTGTGTTGTACACTAGATGTGGGTCTATGTATTGTGTGGTGATGTACATTGTGTGTATGTGTACGTGATTAAAGAGAATCAAAGGCATGGGGTGCTTACCGGGTGTGGAAACCGATCTAGTCTGTGTACAAAAAGAAAAAAGGTAGAAGCAAAGGATCTATCGAAGGATAAATATCAGTATTTTATTTCAGTTTTATTATGCATGTGATCTATGATTTTGGTTTATGGTGGTTACATGTGGTTTATGATTCTGATTTATGATGGTTAAGTTTTGAGCTAACCGGATGTGATATGTTTATACATCATGATTTAATCAAACAACTAATTTACCCTGTTGTGATAGGAAGTGAATAGAATTGTAGGTGTACCTTATTGACAAGCCACCAATGATGTATGATTTGAGTCTATTTCAATTTATTTTGAATCTAATGGAAATTTTGTGCTTGGTACAGGAAAGCATGGAAAATTCCTGGTTGGGTGGTTGGAACTGACTGCAAGAATTAGAAGCATTAGTGAAATAAATTGGAACATACAATAGTATGTTGGTAAAGAACTTAAGGAGAAAGGCCATTATGGGACATTGGTATCCAATGGTGTCCATTGATTGTCATGATCATGATATGACCGATATGATGGTTGACGCAGGTATATGCCTTGGTTTTTGGATCTTCCAATGTGAGGAAACATTTCCAAGGGAGGGGTCGCCCGAGGGACTATATAGCAGAGAAGGGGATGCTCACGGAACTTGGAAGGTGTGTGAATATAAGGAAGGTGGTGACCAGATTGCCCCAGGGACTATGTAGCAAAGAAGGGAAGGTTGGGGATGGATTTGTTTGGTCATTAGCATTGCAAGATGGAATCAAATGCACTGTAACAACCTAGATTTAAAATATACCAATAATTACATTAAATTATATGATTAATAATCAACACACAACTATTCAACTATTTAACATATAATTTTTGAAAAACATGAGTAGAGATGACTTACCTGTATCGACGATATTCCTTACTTGCGCTTTTCAAGTTCAATTCTCTTTGAATTTTGCAAACCGCAAAAAAGGTTTTGGGGATGACTCTTGATCCACGAGGATCCTCAAATTTCTCCTAGTTCAAAGGTTTTAGCTCTTTCCAGAAACAATGCCAAGCCGTAGAGCCTGTTGTTCTGAGACCAGTAGTACTTTCAGTTTCTCATTTGGTCTCCAAATGAAGGAGAAATCGTCGGTCAAAGTTTATGATGAACAAGTGTAGGTGCAGGTCTATGGTTGTGGATTTCAAATACATGGGAATTAGTTTCAAATGTTAAAACCTATGGTTTTTAAACCATATGACATACCAAATATTAAAACAATGGTGTGCATTTTTAATGTCAAAACTCTATGGAACCTAAGCTTCAAACTAATATATGGTGAAATGTATGAGGGATATATATATATATATATATATATATATATATATATATATATATATATATATATATATATATATATATATATTCAAACTATATAACTACATTGTAGGTGGGTGCAAAGACATATGGTGTCAATTTCAATGGAGCGGAGGTTTGGTATGTTAAAAATAGATGATATGTATAACCATGGTGCAAAACATATTTGGCGCATATTAAGCTGATCATATCAAGCTCTCAATACAATACAATCGCTACACACTAATCAGGCTCGATCTTGCAAATCCATGCACCAATATTTTCCATCTGCTAGCCTACCTCTACTGTGCAATCCCTGCTAAAGAATGGCTCTGAATGAACTCGAATTAGTCCAGCCTTGCTCACACAATCTTCATTGGCATCTCTACTGAGTGTTGGATGCAATCAATGCATCACTATAGTCACAACTAATAGTCATCTTGCCCTTTCACCTATCTCTCCACTGGTCTCCACTGAAACTGTCCATGCACTGTAGTTAACTGATGTATTCTTTAGTTGATTAATGAGTTAATATTTATTGAATTAATTAATAATTAATTCACACCACTCTGACTAGTGTATCAATCAGTTAGACTAGATACAACCCAAGGATAGTGAGTTCAACTAGGTTAAAGCGAACACAACTCCACCAACTACTTCTACAACTCCACCCAGGCTTCATTTGTCACATGAGTTCTAGCTGAAGTCTCCATGCAATAGCTCCACTTAACCCTCGGGAATAGCGTAATTCCTTCTGTCAGCTCCTGTGCCACATCTATGCACTTAACTGAAGTGCTCCAAGAGAATAAGTTAATGTTTATAGTCCAAATATTATTAAGAGCTAATAATATTCGACATATCTATTTTTAGGCCAAAATCTAAAAATAGATTCCGTAATATGTCTAAAAGGGAAGTCCATCTATTGCACCAAATTGACCAACCATCCACAAATAGCATCCACCGCAACTCATAGAATATGATCGACATGTCTAAAAATAGACATAGTCTAAAAATAGAATTGCGCCAAAAATAGCCTGCGGGCCCACTTAGTGAAGGCGACTCTTTTCACTAAGCTCATCATCTTGTTGCAATCTCAACACTCCTTCTCAACAAGATAGGGATTATTAGCCACCCCGATCCTGTCTCTATGGTATTCGAATTTTCTCCTGGTGAGCGCCTTCGTCAAAATATCAGCATCCTGATCCTCCGTAGGAATGTAAGAAAGTAATACGATCTTCCACTGCACACAATCTCTGATATGATGATACCAGATGTCAATGTTTTTAGATATATCATGAAATACTGGATTAACCGAGAGTTTAATGTAACTCTGATTATCACAATATATCACAGTAGGATCTAAGTGTGAACCGAACAACCTGACCAGGATCTTCCTCATCCATATAGCCTCACATGCAGCCAAACTTGCTGCCATGTACTTGGCCTCCGCTGAACTGAGTCCCACGGATCTCTGTTTCCTGTTGTACCAAGAAACTGTTGTAGACCCGATACTAAAAATCCCTCCAGATGTGCTCTTTCTGTCCGTTGGGCTCCCTGCCAAATCTGCATCTGTGAAGCCATGCAGCTTCACCTCATCCGACTGTCTGTACCATAATCCATATCCTAATTTTCCTCTGAGATATCTTAATACATGCTTGCCTGCCTTCCAAAGGATCTTGGTATGCTTAACCATAGCTTGTGAAAGCTGGTTAACAGCATAGCATATGTCTGGTCGTGTATTGGCTAGATACATGAGTGAACCAACCAACTGTCGATAAACAGTGGCATCCACTACCTCTGCCGACGTAGCATCGTCTTTCCTCCAACCACCAGGAAGAGGAGTGTCGATAGGCTTGCAGCCTTGCATGTTGAACTTATCCAGTATCTCCCGGGCATACTTGCCTTGAGACACAAACAGTCCATCCTTTTGCTGCCAAATTTCCAATCCCAGGAAATAATGAAGCAGGCCCAAGTCCTTCATCTCAAACTCTTTTGCAAGATCAGCCTTGCATGAGAGTATCAACTATTAATCACCTATCAGTATTAAATCATCTACATAAAGTACAATGATCAGCAACTTACCCTCCACCACAATCTGGTATAGGTTCAGATCCGCCTCACTCTTGGTGAATCCAAGTCCAGTGAAATAATTGTCTATCCATGTGTACCAAGTATGAGGTGCTTGTTTCAGCCCATACAGCACTCTTTTGAGCATGCACACATGCGACTCGCTGCTGAAGATTTAGAATCCTTCAGGTTGCTCTATGTACACCTCCTCCTCAATGACTCCATTGAGGAACGCAATCTTCACATCCATCTGATGAATGTTCCAACCCATCTGCACTGAGAGAGCAAGGATGGTCCGTATGGAAGAATACCTTGTGACAGGTGCAAAGGTTTCTTCATAGTCGATCCCCTCGATCTGTGAGAAGCCCCAGGCAAGAAATATTTCCTTGTACTTCTCGACACTCCTGTCAGTAGCTTGCTTCACTTTGTAGATCCATCTCATACCTACCACTGATTTCCCTTTCAGCCTTGGGACAATCTCCCATGCACTATTTCTGACAATCGAATCATAATATTCCACCATGGAATCTACCCATGCAGGGTTCTCCATAGCTTCCTCGAAAGAAGATGGTTCTGTCATGATAAACTTGCTCATTAGAGCCATGTATCCAGTATATCTGTCAGGTGATTGTCTCTGTCTGCGCTGTGATGTAGGGGCTCCTACATTATGCGCTGCATCTTGATTCAGTCACTCAGCTTTAGTAGTGCGCTTCCACCCTCTGATGTTTGGCGTTGCATGAGTAGTTTATTCCACTCCATGAACCTCCTCTTGTGGCTGATCCACATCCTCAGGCTCATCCTTAGGAACTAATAGCTCCTCATCTGCATGCAAGTGTAGCTCCCTCTCAAGCGACAACTTCATGGCTTTCTCCTCATCAAATTTGATATCCCGTCGCAAAACAGTCTTCCAACTGTCTGGCAAATACACACGATAGTTGTGGGGTGTTTTTGTGTACCCCAAAAATATCCCAACCTCTGCGGTCAGCTCCAGCTTCTTCCTGGCATCCTTCGTCACATGAATGTAAACAAGTGAGCCAAAAATATTCAAATGAGAAATATCAGGCTTCTTACCAGAAAACGCCTCTCAGGTGTACTCATGCCAAGTAATCTATGAGGACAACGGTTTTGCACATAAACCGCAGTATTGCAAGCTTCATCCCACAAGTGTATGGGAAGGCCCTGATCATGCAACATCGCCCGTGCAGCACCCACGATCGTTCTGTTCTTTCGCTCCACGACCCCATTCTGCTGTGGGTTATGAGGCACTATGAACTCTCTTCAAATTCCTTCTGTGCTGCAAAAGTATTTGAATTCGCCAGAGATGAATTCACCAACATTATTACTCCTAAGAGCCTTCACCTTCTTCCCCGACTCTTTCTCCACCAATGCCTTGAACTCATATAACTAAGAGAATGTCTCGCTCTTCTTCTGCATGAAGAAGATCCAGCACTTACGAGAAAATTCATCAACAAATATCACATAATACTTGTGCTTTGTTGTCGAAGCTACTGAGAAAGGTCCACACACGTCTGTGTGAATTCTTTCAAGGATTGTCGTGGTGCAACTATCCTTCTCATGAAAGGTGTCTTTCACAAATTTTCCCAAATTACATCCCTTGCACTGATCTGACTGCGCAAGTGTACCTTTGGGAAGCCCAGTAGAAATCTGCTGCAAAATTTTCAAAGCGCCATGGTGAAGATGGCCCAATCTCCTATGCCACAATTCGCCCTCATCCCAGTTCACCACTCCTTCTGCTTTGCCTGCCATTGCTGCGCAGCCATATACCTGCAACTAATAAAGGTTCTTAACTTGAAACCCTATCCTCCAGGTTTCACCAGTTGCCTTACTGCGCAGGAAAGCCTTTCCCTCGCTAAAGACAACATCATATCCCTTGTCTTCCAACATCGCCACAAAGATCAGATTCTTCTTCAATCCTGCAACATGCATGACATCCTTCAAGATGAAAGGTTTTCCAGACTCCCTATCAAAGGAAATGGTCCCGATACCAGTCACACTGTATCTACCATCATCGCCCATCTCGATGTGCACTCCAAGATCCTTCTCATCCAGATCAGTAAACAAATCTTTGTCTCCGGTCATATGGAAAGACGCACCACTATCAAGAAACCACACTGATCCCATCACACTTGAGACCAAGCATGCGATCACTCAAACTACAGCTCAAACTACGAGGCTAAGGCCTCTCCAGTTGCAGATCCAGCAGCCTGCTTATTTTTCTTCTTCTGTGGACAATTAGTGGCGTAATGTTTGTGTTGGTGACAGTGAAAGCACTTCACCTTGGACATGTCCTGCTTCTTGCCTTTCGCACTGGATTGAGAAGGATTTTTCTTTCCCTTCCCCTTCCTTGCTTTGGCAGCCAAAGCACAATTTTCTTCATCTTCATTCTTCGATGAAGATCCATCCCTGGTACTCCGCCTTATCTCCTCCTGCACAAGATCTGACCAAAGTCGCTCCCAACCTGGCAGTTTCTCCCGACCATTGACAGAGTCCTCATAGAAGTGCCAACTCTTCAGAAGCCCAAGGAGAGCCAAGCTCACCAATTCCTCTTCATCTACAGTAACCCCCACACTTCCCAGCTCATCCCTGCACTGGACAAACTTCGTGAGGTACTTCGGTATACTTTCGCCCTTCTCTATTTTTATTTTCCTGAGTTTGTCTTTGAGCGCCAACTTCCTCTGGTTGCTCTTGCTTTGGAAAAAGTCTGTCAAAGCTTTCCACATCAAGAATGGAGAAGATTTACCATGAAGGCTGGACACTATGTGATCCTTCACACCTTCCAACAGAATTCTTCGACATTTTTCTGTCTTCTTTTCCCATGCGTCAAGTGTGGCAGCATCGCTAGAAGCAGGTTTTGGAATTTCTGCATCTATGAACTCCTTCAACCCATTATCCTCCAGCACCGCCTCCATCCTATCCTTCCATGCAATATAATTCGAGCTGCCCTCAATGGCATACTCCAATCACAATCCGTTGAAATACCTCTCAACTTCGACACCAAGAAAACACTACAGCAAATTCGAATTCCACCAGCACAAAACTCAACCGCTTCAATGATTTGCAATTGCTCCAATGATCAATCCTCTGATACCATGTAGAAATTATATAACCAATGCGTTATACATCCAATATTCTCATGATCACACACTATTTAACTTCTTGCACAATACAGAATCTTTTTCACCATTGATCATCACATGTGGAAATTAAATCAATTGCATGCACACATTGAAACCATAAAAATTCATACACATTAATACAGTGTTTTCAAGGGAAATCCTGAATCTCAAAACCCCAACTATCTATATATAATATATTTCATAGATATCATGTAACAATCCTCATACAAAGCTAATCATATCAAGCTCTCAATACAATACAATCGCTACACACTAATCAGGCATGATCTTGCAAATCCATGCACCAATCTTTGCCACCTGCTAGCCTGCCTCTACTACGCAATCCCTGCTGAAGAATGGCTCTGAATGAACTCGAATTGGTCCAGCCTTGCTCACGCAATCCTCATTGGCATCTCTACTGAGTGTTGGATGCAATCAATGCATCACTATAGTCACAACTGATAGTCATCTTACCCTTTCACCTATCTCTCCACTGGTCTCCACTGAAACTGTCCATGCACTGTAGTTAACTGATGTATTCTTCAATTGATTAATGAGTTAATATTTAGTGAATTAATTAATAATTAATTCACACCACTCTCACTAGTGTATCAATTAGTTAGACTAGATACAACTAGCTCAACTGTGTCTAACTGAGTTAAACTGAACACAACTCCACCAACTACTTCTACAACTCCACCAAAATCTGTCACATGAGTTCTAATTGAAGTCCTCATGCAATAGCTCCAGTAAACCCTTAGGAATAGCGTAATTCCTTCTGTCATCTCCTGTGCCACATCTGTGCACTTAACTGAAGTGCTCCAAGAGAATAAGATAATGTTTATAGTCCAAATATTATTAAGAGCTAATAATATTTGACATATATATTTTTAGACTGGCAATCTAAAAATAGATTCCGCCCAATATGTCTAAAAATAGAAGTCCATCTATTTTTCCAACTTGACCAACCATCCACAAATAGCATCCTGCAACTCATAGAATATGATCGACATGTCTAAAAATATACTTGCGCCAAAAATAGCCTGCGGGCCCACTTAGTGAAGGAAACTCTTTTCACTAAGCTCATCATCTTGTTGCAATCTCAACACTCCCTCTCAACAAGATAGGGATTATCAGCCACCCCGATCCTGTCTCTATGGTATTCGATTTACTCCTGGTGAGCGCCTTCGTCAGAATATCAGCATCCTGATCCTCCGTAGGAATGTAAGAAAGTAACATGATGTTCCGCTGCACACAATCTCTGATATGATGATACCGGATGTCAATGTGTTTAGCTCTATCATGAAATACTGGATTAACCGAGAGTTTAATGCAACTCTGATTATCACAACATATCACAGTAGGATCTAAGTGTGAACCGAACAACCCGACTAGGATCTTCCTCATCCATATAGCCTCGCATGCAGCCAAACTTGCTGCCATATACTCGGCCTCTGCTGAACTAAGTGCCACGGATATCTGTTTCCTACTGTACCAAGAAATTTTTGTAGACCCGATACTGAAAATACCTGCAGATGTGCTCTTTCTGTCCGTTGGGCTCCCTGCCCAATCTGCATCCGTGAAGCCATGCAGCTTCACCTCATCCGACTGTCTGTACCATAATCCATATCCCAATGTGCCTCTGAGATATCTCAATACATGCTTTCCTACCTTCCAAAAGAGCTTGGTAGGCTTAACCATAGCTTGTGAAAGCTGGTTAACAGCATACCATATGTTCGGTCGTGTATTGACTAGATACATGAGCGTGTTGATTAGCGGTTGTCATTAATGTCAACCCAAGCAGCACCAAGGGCTAACCCAATATTGCATGGGAATTTTTACCTATCAAATTAATATATTCTGGGTAAATAATGCTTTTTATGGTTTCTACTTGTCGAGATGTTTCCGTTGATATATGACACGCCATGTAATTCTTCACGGTTTGAGAGATATTCATGTTTGAAGTTTGTACACCAGTTAGTGAGATAAAACCCCATGGGGTTGCAGCATGGGTCATTGAAAAGTCATAATTAATATTTTTTAAGCTCCTAAGATCCCTCCCACATTCACTTGTTGAATCCCCTCTCAACTTAAGCATTCATATAAATTGTGATCTTCATTTCCTCCTTATGCAGGGGATTTGGCCATCTAAAACAGGTCATTGTGGAATTTTCGCTCTAAATTTTTTCCTACGAAGGCTCAGAAGCTGAAATTTTTATGAGGCGAAGCTGAAATCCAGAGGAAGCTGCAGTAAAAATTTTAGATCAATTTGCATAATATTTTTGGAGATATTATCTATGGAAGTAAGGGTTTTTGCAGGCTCCTAAAATTCATTTCCAAGAAGTGACCTTGGTAAAATCGTCATAACTCTCTCTCTGAGTATCGGATTGGAATTTCGTAAAAATTGGCAAATATTTCACAGTCTTTAGTTTTCACTCTGTCAATTTCAGAGGCAAATGAAGAAAAAGTGACACGTGGCACGTCGTACAAGTGCACTCTTCTGAAACAGTCCATAATTAGGGCAGTGTGAGAAATTGGGTATAACTCTCTCTTGAAGAATCCAAATTGGGTCAGACCTGTGGCATTGGAAAGAAGACTCAGAGGAGTACTACAGGACCGAAAATCAGATATTGAGGATCTGAAATAACATAGATACACCAGATTCAATATCGAGCTCCTAGAAGGCAAGAAAAAGCTAGATCATGTGTTGTCAAGGATTGCAAAGGACCAGAATTTCTATGGCAGAAAAGAAAAACAAGGTGCAGCAGAGGGTAGCATGACAAGAGAAGCAACCAAGGTGCATAACAGCAGCAAGAAGCTCATCATATGAAGTCTTCAAGTGGGCAGCACTTCATACAATCATTGTAAAGGTATCATTGTACTTAGTCATTGTAAATACATTATTGTACAAATTGTACTAGTGTCTATCTGCCAAGGGTTGAAGAGGCAGTGTTGGGAGGTCTAGGATCATCATTAGGTGGTTGTGTCAAATTTGGGGTTATGGTCTAGTATATCTTCTTCTTCTACATCATACTATATCATTGTAAAGTGGACCATTTTCCCTGGTACGGGAGTCCATTCTTCTTTTATTCTTCTATAGGGTGCTAGGGTGGTGCTAGGGTGAGTTGTAGCTCATTGGGTGTTGGGGCATCCGTTCAGTGACTACTGAAGAATCTCGAGCATTGGAGCGTCCATCCAGTGGGAGCTGGAGAAGAATGCTTTTCTAGATTCTAGGAATTTGGAGCTTTATTTTCAATTGGAGTTGAAAAGAATTATTAGAAAATCATTAGGTGGTTTTTGTCTCGGAGTGGGTTTCCACCTTAAAAACTGTGTGCATTTGTGTTCCTCTTTTTTGCTACTATCATTGTACAAACACTGATAATGATTGAAGATTAACTAATGCTCTAATTGACAGAAATATTGATTCACCCCCCCTCTCAGTATTTCCAACAGAGCGAACCAACCAACTGTCGGTAAATAGTGGCATCCACTACCTCTGCCGATGTAGCATCCTCTTTCCTCCAACCACTAGGAAGAGGAGTGTTGATAGGCTTGCAGCCTTGCATGTTGAAATTCTCCAGTATCTCCCGGGCATACTTTCCTTGAGACACAAACAGTCCATCCTTCCGCTGCCAAATTTCCAATCCCAGGAAATAATGAAGGAGGCCCAAGTTCTTCATCTCAAACTCTTTTGCAAGATCATCCTTGCATGAGAGTATCAATTGTTCATCACCTATCAGTATCAAATCATCTACATAAAGTACAATGATCAGCAACTTACCCTCCACCACAATCTGGTATAGGTTCGAATCCGCCTCACTCTTGGTGAATCCAAGTCCGGTGAAATAACTGTCTATCTGTGTGTACCAAGCACGAGGTGCTTGTTTCAGCCCATACAGCACTCTTTTGAGCCTGCACACATGCGAATCGCTGATGAAGATTTTGAATCCTTCAGGCTGCTCTATGTACACCTCCTCCTCAATGACTCCATTGAGGAACGCAGTCTTCACATCCATCTGATGAATGTTCCAACCCATCTCCGCTGAGAGAGCAAGGATGGTCTGTATGGAAGAATACCTTGCGACAGGTGCAATTTTTTCTTCATAGTCGATCCCCTCGATCTGTGAGAAGCCCTAGGCAAGAAATCTTGCCTTGTACTTCTTGACGCTCCCGTCAGCAGCTTGCTTCACTTTGTAGATCCATCTCGAACCTACCACTGATTTCCCTTCCGGCCTTGGGACAATCTCCCATGCACTGTTTCTGACAATCGAATCACACTCTTCCACCATGGAATCTACCCATGCAGGGTTCTCCACAGCTTCCTCGAAAGAACATGGTTCTGTCACGATACACTTGCTCATCAGAGCCATGTATCCAGTATATCGGTCAGGTGACTGTCTCTGTCTGCGCTGTAATGTAGGGGCTCCTACATTCTGCGCTGCATCTTGATTCAGTCGCTCAGCTTCTGTAGTGTGCTTCCACCCTCTGATGTTTGGCGCTACATGAGTGGTTTCTTCCACTCCATGAACTTCCTCTTGTGGCTGATCCACATCCTGAGGCTCATCCTTAGGAACTAATAGCTCCTCATCTGCATGCAAGTGTAGCTCCCTCTCAAGCGACAACTTCATGGCTTTCTCCTCATGAAATATCATATCCCGTCGCACAACAGTCTTCTGACTGTTTGACAAATACACACGATAGTTGTGGGGTGTTTCTGTATACCCCAAAAATATCCCAACCTCTGCGGTTAGCTCCAGCTTCTTCTTGGCATCCTTCGTCACATGAATGTAAACAAGTGAGCCAAAAATCTTCAAATGAGAAATATTAGGCTTCTTACCAGAAAGCACCTTTTCGGGTGTACTCATGCCAAGTACTCTATGAGGACAACGATTTTGCACATAAACTGCAGTGTTGCAAGCTTCATCCCACAAGTGTATCGGAAGGCCCTGATCATGCAACATCGCCTGTGCAGCACCCATGATCGTTCTGTTCTTTCGCTCCGCGACCCCATTCTGTTGTGGGTTATGAGGCGTTATGAGCTCTCTTCGAATTCCTTCTGCGCTGCACAAGTCTTTGAATTTTCCAGAGATGAATTCACCACCATTATCGCTCCTAAGAGCCTTCACCTGCTTCCCCGACTCTTTCTCCACCAATGCCTTGAACTCACAGAACTAAGAGAATGTCTCGCTCTTCTTCTGCATGAAGAATATCCAGCACTTACGAGAAAATTCATCAACAAATATCACATAATACCTGTGCTTTGTTGTCGAAGCTACTGAGAAAGGTCCACACACGTCTGTGTGAATTCTCTCAAGGATCATCGTGGTGTAACTATCCTTCTCATGAAAGGTGGCTTTCACAAATTTTCCCAAATTACATCCCTTGCACTAATCTGACTGTGCAAGTGTACCTTTGCGAAGCCCAATAGAAATCTGCAGCAAAATTTTCAAAGCGCCATGGTGAAGATGGCCCAATCTCCTGTGCCACAATTCGCCCTCATCCCGGCTCACCACTCCTTCTGCTTTTCCTACCATTGCTGCGCAGCCATCTACCTGAAACTAATAAAGGTTCTTAACTCGAACCCCTATCCTCCGGGTTTCACCAGTTGCCTTACTGCGCAAGAAAGCCTTTCCCTCGCTAAAGACAACATCATATCCCTTGTCTTCCAACATCGCCACAGAGATCAGATTCTCCTTCAATCCTGGGACATGCATGACATCCTTCAAGATGAAAGGTTTTCCAAACTCCCTCTCAAAGGAAATGGTCCCAATACCAGTCGCACTGTATCTACCATCATCGCCCATCTCGATGTGCACTCCAAGATCCTTCTCATCTAGATCAGTAAACAAATCTTTGTCTCTAGTCATATGGAAAGACGCACCACTGTCAAGAAACCACACTAATCCCATCACACTTGAGACCAAGCATGCGATCAGTGAAAAATCCAGCTCAAAATGTGAGGCTGAGGCCTCTCCAGCTGCAAATCCAGCACCCTGCTTATTTTTCTTCTTCTGTGGACAATTAGTGGCGTAATTTCTGTGTTGGTGATAGTGAAAGCACTTCACCTTGGACATGTCCTGCTTCTTGCCTTTTGCACCAGATGAGAAGGATATTTCTTTCCCTTCCCCTTCCTTGCTTTGACAGCCAAAGCAAAATTTTCTTCATCTTAATTCTTCAATGAAGATCCATCCCTAGTACTCTGCCTTATCTCCTCCTGCACAAGATCCGACCAAAGTTGCTCCCATCCCTGCAGTTTCTCTCAACCATTGACAGAATCCTCATAGGAGTGCCAAATCTTCGGAAGCCCAAGGAGAGCCAAGCTCACCAAGTCCTCTTCATCTACAGTAATCCCTACACTTCCCATCTCATCCCTGCACTGGAAAAACTTCGTGAGGTACTTGGGTATACTTTTGCCCTTCTCCATTTTTATTTTCCTAAGTTTGTCTTTGAGCGCCAACTTCCTCTGGTTGCTCTTGCTTTGGAACAAGTCTGTCAAAGCTTTCCACATCAAGAATGGAGAAGATTTACCATGAAGTTTGGACACTATGTGATCCTTCACACCTTCCAACATAATTCTTTGACATTTTGTTGTCTTCTTTTGCCATGCGTCAAGTGCGGCAGCATCGCTAGAAGCAGGTTTTGGAATTTCTGCATCTATGAACTCCTTCAACCCATTATCCTCCAGCAGCGCCTCCATCCTGTCTTTCCATGCAATATAATTTGAGCTTCCCTCAAGGGCATACTCCAATCACAATCCGTTGAAAGACATCTCAACTTCGACACCAAGAAAACACTGCAGCAAATTCGAATTCCACCAGCACAAAACTCAACCGCTTCAATGATTTGAAATTGCTCCAATGATCAATCCTCTGATACCATGTAGAAATTATATAACTAATGCATTATACATCCAATATTCTCCTGATCACACACTATTTAACTTCATGCACAATACAGAATCTATTTCACCATTGATCATCACATGTGGAAATTAAATCAATTGCATGCACACATTGAAACCATAAAAATTCACACACATTAACACAGTGTTTTTATGGGAAAGCCTGAAGCTCAAAACCCCAACTATCTGTATATAATATATTTCATAGAGATCATGTAACAATCCTCATACAAATCTAATTATATCAAGCTCTCAATACAATATAATCGCTACACACTTATCAGGCCTGATCTTGCAAATCCATGCACCAATCTTTGCCACCTGCTAGCCTACCTCTACTATGCAATCCCTGCTGAAGAATGGCTCTAAATGAACTTGAATTGGTCCAGCCTTGCTCACGCAATCCTCATTGGCATCTCTACTGAGTGTTGGATGCAATCAATGCATCACTATAGTCACAACTGATAGTCATCTTACCCTTTCACCTATCTCTCCACTGGTCTCTACTGAAACTGTCCATGCACTGTAGTTAACTGATGTATTCTTCAGTTGATTAATGAGTTTATATTTAGTGAATTAATTATTAATTAATTCACACCACTCTCACTAGTGTATCAATCAGTTAGACTAGATACAACTAGCTCAACTGTGTCTAACTGAGTTAAACTGAACACAACTCCACCAACTACTTCTACAACTCCACCAAACTCTGTCACATGAGTTCTAACTGAATTCCTCCATGCAATAGCTCCACTTAACCCTCAGGAATAGCATAATTTTTTATGTTAGCTACTGTGCCACATTTGTGCACTTAAGTGAAGTGCTCCAAGAGAATAAGTTAATGTTTATAGTCCAAATATTATTAAGAGCTAATAATATTCGACATATATATTTTTAGACTGGCAATCTAAAAATATATTCCGCCCAATATGTCTAAAAATAGAAGTCCATCTATTTTTCCAACTTGACCAACCATCCACAAATAGCATCCTGCAACTCATAGAATATGATCGACATGTCTAAAAATAGACTTGCGCAAAAAATAGCCTGCGAGCCCACTTAGTGAAGGCGACTCTTTTCATTAAGCTCATCATCTTGTTGCAATCTCAACAAATATGGTAAATATGCTAATGTTGGCATATGTATTAAAATGGCAAAGTTTGAACTGTGTTTACAGTGCAAATTTGGCATCCAATCAGCACGGTGGTAAGCCAACAAAACGCCAATTTGATGCAACAAGTATGCCATGGGTGGTTGCCAAGACCGCCGGAGGTTGGGATGAGGAAACTGAGTCAGCTTGCCATTGTTCAAAGGTTGTCCACCGAAGATTTGTGATGCCATGTTTGGTGCGGAGTACACAAACATGGTCCAATGGTTAGACTTTGATATTGTTATTGTTACAACGAATTTATTTTAAAGGTGCGACATAAATATAGTTTCAAACTATATATATAATATGTTAATGTGCCACGGGTTTTCAAACCAGATCCGCAGGAGTGTTGAAATAGTTTGTTTCCATATTTGTATTTGTTATATAATACTATGCATTGTTTATTAGAAATGGCATGGGGAGGTTGTAACAAAAGACCAAATGTGGAACATGCGTAGACCATATTAAAAGCAAATGTGTTGATACCTTATGTAAAGCTTTAAGTGTATTGTTGGGATTGCAGCACTATGTGTATTGTCGGGATTGCACCGAGTCATGTTTATTCACCTAAACCAAAACAACTTGCCTTGTATATACGGGAGGTTCGATCCTGGAACATGCCCGAGGTCTTATAAAATCTTAGCCATTTCACTAGTGGAGTTAGGAGTGAACAGTGAGCTTCGGAAATAGAGTTTTGTGTATGCCTGCAAATGATCTTTTGAGTGTAACTTGGCCATCCTTGGGCCTTTTTGAGAACAGATACAAGCGTTGGAAATCTGAGACAGAATCCTTCTTTTTTATAGTAATGAGTAGTGCTTGCATGCACAGATCAGTTGGTGTATTTCCATGTAAATAACCTCTTTGGAGTATTCCTAATATAATGGATGCCCACTTGGAAGCAGACCCGGAGACATATTCCAAGAGGGATGAACTACGTAATCAATGTTTGTTATCTTTGAATCCATTATTTATGCTATTAATGCTTATTTTATATTCTCAAGTTTATGTTTAAGGCATAAAATAACTCAGTTTCCTTCGTTCATTCACATAAACACAACCTTAGTTAAGTGCACAAAATCAATCATGTAGATTTCAGATCATATTTTGGTATCAGACTGAGGTTGATCATGTATAAGCAGGATATTTTCCAATGAACGTTGACTTGATCTAGGTTGTGACGTGGATAAGGGAAATTAGAGGAGACAAATCCAGAGATTGGAAAGAGGAAAAGCTCTGGAATGATGGCAAGTGAAAATGAAGAAGAAACTATCGAGCCCAAGAGTGACGAGAAATTTCAGTAGATTTTCCTCAATATGCAAAGGATGGTTGGAGAACTCTATGAAGACAAGAATACTAAAGATTCAGCTTCATCTTCTAAAATCAAGAAGGAAAAAAAGGGCAAGGAAAAAGCTGATGGTAACAAATCTCTGCCTTCTCCATCTTCGTCTTCTCAAGGCAAGAAAGAGGAAAAGAACAAGAAGAAAACTAATTGTAATGAACATCCTTCTCCTCCATCTTCATCTTCTTCTTCTTCATCTTCTGATGATTCAATTTCATATTCAAAATCATATAATAAACATAATAAATATCCTTTTCTAAAGCTTGATCTAAATCTTGAACTGCCTATATATGATGGTGAAATGAATCCTGAAAAGTTAGATAACTCGATTAAACAACTTAAAGTGTATTGTAGAATTCAGAATAATCTTGATGATTCTGCAGGAATTAATTTAGCTACACTTAGAATGTGGGGAAAAAATTTGATTTGGTTGGAATGTAAAACTCAATTAGATTTAAAGCGTAAAGGAAAATTTATCACCTCATGGTCTAAGTTTGTTAAAGCTCTTAGAAAGCAATTCTATCCTTTAGGATATATGCCACATGCTATAATGGATTGGCAACATTTAAGGCAACGTAAAGGATGGAGTGTGAAAGAGTTTACACAGGAATTCACGAAGAATGCATTAGCACTTGATATTCCATTAAACACGCGGGAAACTTTGTTAAAGTATATTGGAAGTTTGCATGCTTATTTGCAACATACATTTCTTATTTTTAATCCAACTGACTTTGATGAAGTGTGTGTACAAGCCATTCATATTGAAGCAGGGGGAAGACTGTTTCAGTCAAACTTTTCAAAGAAATCATTCAAACATTCAAAAAACAAGAATTCCAAAGATGACAAGGGAAAGAAATCAACAACAACTAACAATGAAGGAGAAAGGCCTACATGTACTCATTGTCATAGGGTTGGACATGATGAATCAAAGTGTTGGAAGCTTCATCTAGAACTCAAGCCAAAGAATTTCCCTAAGAATAAGGGTGAAATGAAGGCTAATGCAGCAGTCCAACAAGATTTGGGATCTGACTCCAATGATGAAAATAAGATAACCGCTATTGGTCTGATAGGTAATCCTTCTGAAGCTAGTTATAGTTCTACTTTTTTTGCATCTTCTTCAAAATATAATAATGTGGTTGAAGATAAGAAGAGGATTGAATTGTTTCACATAAGTATAATATCCAAGCACACTAAAATTGACACATTATTTGACAGTGGATCACAAGAAAACTTAATATCTGAGAAATTAGTAAGGAAATTGGAATTGGAAACTAGGATTCATCCAAAACCTTACCCTTTAGTATGGTCAAAGGAAAACATTTAGATAAATCTCACAAAAAAATGTCGATTAAGGTTTGCAATCACAACTAATTTTGTTGATGAAGTTGATTTAGATGTGATTTCTTTGGATATATGTGGAGTTTTTTTGGGTAGTCCTTATCTTTATGATCAAGATGCCATATTTTATAAAAAGGGTCATAAGTATCATCTCTTTAAAGATGGAATTTAATATGTTGTCGTGGGACACAGACTTAAGACAAACTTGGATTTAATCAATGTTATTCAGATGAAGAGATTCATAAGTTCAAGGAAAAAGTATTTTTCTCATGTTTATTAAGAAACAACCTAATGATAAGTATGATTATTTTCAAGGATGTGATTCTCAGTTTAGGACAAATTGGTTGAAATAGTAGATTCTTATGAAGAATTGTTTAAAGAACCAAAAAGTCTCCTTCCTAAATGAGAAATTAAACATGAGATTCAATTACAATCTATGCTCCTCTTCTGAATATTGGCATGTATGGTATATCAATAATTAAACTGGATTTAAGAAATGGTTATCATAATATTCGTATTGTAGAGAATGATATTCTTATTTTTAGTTCAATTTGGGAAGTTATAAGTTTCGTGGGTGCAGTTCAGTATTGGAGGAAGTTTGTTTTTCATTTCTCTTTTATGGCATCACCAATTCATGCTTTAACAAGTTTTAAAGCCTCGAAATAAATGTGAGAAAAAAAAACATTGTTGGATGACTTAGGCGCAGCTGCAGCCACCCATCCCCCTACCTCTATAGCTTCTGCTACTCAACTTCGGCCGCATGGCCTCTCTGGAGGACATCCTGGAGGTGGTTCCTCCTCCTGATCGTGCTTCGGCCTTCTCGATGCTGATCAGCTCGTTGAACCCACCTCGACCAAGGCCTGCAATTTCTAAGTTTGTTAAAAAAACTGGATGGGATACAGGAAGTTTCTTTGCCTCCTGCGATCCCTCAAATGGCAGCTCTATCTCTTTCTCAGAAAGGCTTCATTGGACAATTTACTGGTCTCTGGCCCTCACCGAAGATAGTCCAAAAATGGGTAGAAAGCAACTGGATAGACAATATCAATGGGAAAAATTCTATTAGATTCAGTGGCAGGGGCTATTATACATTTCACTTTGAAACAAGAGAATACAAAGACCTCATATTCAGGAATGGGCCATATTTCGTGGATACCATAGGACTTTATCTAAACAAATGGACTCCAGATTTCGATCCGAAACTTGACGTCCCCAATGTTGTCTCTGTTTGGGTTTGTCTCCCTCATCTTCCCCTTCACTGCTTGGGAGACATTTTGGTAAGAGCAATTGGTAATGTCATAGGAAAGTTTATCAAAATAAGCGAACCAAAGGACAACATGCAAGCTTGTGCAAGAATCTACATTGAGTTTTATCTAGGGAAAGGACTTCCGGAGGTAATCGAGCTAAATGTGGACAACTGGACGTATATACAGCAACTGTACTATGAAAAAATCCCCTTCAAGTGTAAGGTATGCCACGAATACAGTCATTTTTCTAATAGATGTGCAAAATTTATTGAAGTTGAAAACAAAGATTCTGAAGCTCAATGGGAAGTCATCAAAAAGAAAAAGACAATATCAAATTCTAAAAACTATGGTGCTCCATCTGCCCATCATCCCTCTCACTCTGCATCCCCCCCCCAATCTTTCTCACCTGGAACCTTCCTTAACCTCTCTCCAAATACCTGATCCCCCCCTTAACCCCCCCCCAACCCTCGATCCTCCCTTCATCTCTCCCAACCCTTTCTCCTCCCTTTCCTCCTCTGAAGAGGATCCTCCTCAGCCATCCATCCCCTCCTCGCATCTGGATTCCCTCTTTCAATCATCACCTTCCATGTCATCTCCTCCATCCTCTTCATCTGAGCCCTCATCTACTCGAATTGTCACTAGGAACATAGCTAAAGAGCAGGGGGTAATTTTGGAAATCCTTAAAAGAACATGCCCCAGAAGAAAATCATCCAAACACCATCGTGATGAAGCAGCACAGAAGTATATTACACTTGGAACACAACACCCAATAGAAACCTACATTGTAGGGCCTATAAACAAAGAGGCTAATCAACATGAACCAGGAGGGAATGCAAGACCACAGCCTGCATTCCTAAAATAATGAAAGTCCTCACTTGGAACTTCAGGGTATTAGGACACCCCTCTAAAAACACATCCCTAAGATATCTTTTCAATCAAGAAAAGCCATATATATTCCTCCTACAAGAAACCAAACATGTAGAGATAGAAATGGGGAATATCATAAACAAAATTAGGAATTACACAGGCACCTTGGTGGAATCCAGAGAAGCCTCGGGAGGAAAAGCCACAATATGGAACCAGCACATTTGGAAACAGATGGCAGTGGTAAAGACTCATGACTCGATTAAATTCAAGCTTCAAAACCTGCAAGAGGATCTTATGATAATTGTTTACAATATTTATGGGCCAAATCACTACAGAGACAAAGAAGTTTGTTGGAGTATTATGAAAGCCGACATAGACAGTGAGGACAATCCTAATGTCATTATTGGAGGGGATTCAAATCTGATATTTCATGCCAATGAAAAAAGAGGAGGCAACTTTAACCCTGATCCTTCAAGAGAGCAGTTGGAAACCATTCTTCAAGACCACGACCTGGTGGATATCATTCCCAAAAATCAAAAATTCACTTGGAGAAATCGTAGAATTGGGGCTGGAAACATTATGCAAAGGCTTGACCGTTTTCTTGTTGATGTTTCCCTCATTTCTCATTTTTCTGTTGCTTCCTCTTCCATCTTGTCATGCTCTGCCTATGATCATTACCTTGTCTCCCTTACTTTAGGTGATCAGTCCTCCTTGGGGCCACTTCCCTTTCGATTTAATCCTATCTGGTGTGAATTTCTTGATGGGAGACAGATTGTGATCAACACCTGGTAACTACATGTAGAGGGTTCCCTAATACATATTAGGGAAACAAAGTTAAAGCTGGTGCATAATGCTCTCAAAGAGTGGGCCAAAATCCAATATCGTGAACCAAACAAAGTTAGAAATCACACCAAAAGAATGCTTGAAATTTTCCAAATTGACATCAACTCCCATGGAGCAAGCAAAGAGAAGCAGGATCAGGAAAAATATCTCTATTGGAACTTGTATAAAGCTAGCATAAAAGAAGAGGAAAAATGGAGGCTTAAATCGAGAAATATCTGGTTACAGACCGAAGATAAAAATACCTCTTTTTCCCACAAACAAGCCAATGTCAGAAAGCCAAGAAACAATATCACTGAGATAACATATGTAGAAGGAAAGGTGCATGCATATCAGGAGGCTATTAAATCAGCAGCTTATAGACATTATAAAAATCTCTTAACCAAAATTGCAAAGTCAGAGGATTATAGTGATTTCTTGACACATACACCCAATCTGATCACGAATGAAATCATTCATCGCTCATCAAGGAAATCGAGGAGGCTGAAATTCCTAATGCAATATGGACTCTCCACCCTGACAAGTCCCCTGGCCCGGATGGTTTCTCGATAATTTTGTTCAAGACCTTCTGGAATGTCATAAAATATACCTCTCCAAAATGATCCTTTGGATTCAAAGGAAAAAGAAGGTCGGGGGATTCGCCAACTCAAATTTCCTTGCCCTCATTCCCAAAGAGAACTGCCCCTCCTCCTCTTCCAGATTCGAGCCTATTTCCCTTTGAAACTCTTCGTACAAAATCCTTGCCACCTGTCTCAAATCCCACCTCCCGAACCTCATCTCTGATAATCAAGGAGGATTCATCTCCCAAAGACAAATCACTGACTCCATTATTTTGGTTCAAGAAGCCATCCATTATAGCATGATGAGATTTAAGAAAGGATTTATCCTGAAACTTGACCTAACGAACGCTTTTGATAGAGTGAGACACTCCTTCCTCCTTTCGGTTCTCTATAAAATGGGATTTGAATCAGACTTCATATCTCTCATCCAAGCCTATATTTCTAGACCTTTGATCTTGCACCTAGTCAATGGAAGACCTAGGAAATTCTTTCAATCCTCCCAAGGCCTCAGGCAAGGCTGCCCATCATCTCCCTTTCTCTTCATTCTTATGGCAGAGTCCTTCAACGGGGCCTTGGATCATAAACGCAGAGTTGGGCTAATTACTGACATTAAATTTAGCAATGGAGTCAAGAATATGAATCACTCTCAGTTTGTTGATGACACCCTATTGATGGGTGGGGCCTCCAGCATCATCGCCCAAAGGTTTAAATTACTTCTTGACAAATTTATGCATTATTCTAGAGAGAAGATAAATTGTCACAAAAGTTGTATTTGTGGGTGGAATACAACTGTGAACACCATCCATGGTATAGCTCAAATATTTGGGGTCTCCTACCAATGGAATTGGACTCACTTTAATTATCTTGGGATGCCAGTTAGTGCAGGACAGTTGAAGACATAGGTCTGGAATCTCATTGTCGACAAATTGAAAAAGAAAGTTCAGCAATGGGGATCCTCTTGGCTCAACTTGGTTGAGTGCATAATTCTCCTAAAAGCTATCCTCTTTGCCTTACCTCTGTATCATTTTTCCCTTCTTCAGGCTCCCACCAGCATTCAGCACAAAATAGAAGCAATATTAAGACATTTCTTATGGCAAGGAGGGAAAAATGAGAAGAAGAAATTCAATTTGGTTAAATGGAGGCAGGTAACTCAAAATCAATAAAATGGTGTACTTGCAATTCAAATTCCTCAGCTGATGAACATTGCTTTTGTGGGAAAAATAGTTTGGCACCTTATAACGGGACAACAAACTTGGTGGAAGCAAGTGTTGTAGTCAAAATACCTCTCCATGCCAAGACAAAATCTTTTAGATCATGCTATTGCCATCAGACCTTGCACTAGAATCTCGGATCTTTGCAAAAAATCCATTCCTTTCATCAACAATAATATCTCCAAACTTCCACAGGGAGGACACAACATAAATATTTGGGAGGATAAAATCATGGGGTAGCCCCCTCTCTCAACCAATCCAAGCACTCTTCGCATTCAAAATTATCTCAGAAACCAAGGGATTAACACTTTGGATCAGATTTCCAGTTGGGAAGTGAACACCAACATATGGAAGGGTTGGGCCTTCCCAATCATGAGACTCCTTGAAAATCACCAAGAAATTCTAAAAGGAATTCTTCACAGTGCTGCTCCTCTATCCAAAGGTAGTCAAAACAGTTTCAGATGGGATCCTTTTGGATCCTCTTACACAATCAAAGTTGGGTATGAGTCCCTTCTCAAAGATCAATACCCCACTCCTCCTTGGGCCATTTGGAAACAAATTTGGAAATCCGAAGCACTTCCAAAATTCAAAATCTTCATTTAGATCTTGCTCAAAGGGAGATATTGACCGCTGAAAATTTAAAAAAAAAGAGGCATCTACTGCACTTCCAGATGTCCCTTCTGCCTCATGGCTCAAAAGATGACATTCCATCTTTCTGTTGAATGTCCCTTTGCCTCGTAGTGTTGGCTTTCTCTAACAGATTTCTCCCGGATTGAATTAGGTGCCATTAGCTCGATATCATACTTGATCATCACTTGGAAAAGGAGTTATCCATGGGGGGGGGAATCAAGAATTTAACCAAAAGAGTTTTGGATACCCTTCCCCATGTTTTCTTGTGGAACATATGGCTAATAAGGAATAAGGCTATCTTCCAAGATCAAAGACCTTGCATAAGGAAAGTCCAGAGCAAGACATGGAGTCTCACAATTGAGACAATCCTTTCCAAAAACAACAACAATCTTAATTTTAACAATCTGTAGGTTGAATAAAGAAACTTCCTTGGTAGATCTCTTGAAAATCCTCCGAGGTATATAAAAAACCCAATCAATCGATCTTCCCATAATGAGCAGTGGAAGATTAGGCTCAAAGAGAAAGATTTTATCGAGTGGCTTGACAGGCTCAAAAGGCCTGTGTTTATCTTTGATGGTGCTTCAAAAGCAAATCCAAGGATAGCAGGGGCAGGAGGTTAGATAACAGACAGACAGGGCTGCATCATGACCTCCTTTTAAGGGGGGCTTGGTTGTTTTCCAAATAACATAGCTGAAGCCTATGCTTAGTTGAAAGGACTCGAAATTATTAAGACTATTAAAATGAAAAAAGTCATGATATTTGGTGATTCAACAATCATCATAAATATGATGAAAAAATCAACTCAGACGCCCAACATAGCTCTCAGCAGGCTTATTTTTATATGTTACGCCTTGAGAAAGGAAACGAATGATCTCTCCTTCTTTCATATTCTGAGAACAAACAATAAGAAATTTGATATCTTGGCAAACAATGCTTGCAACAGACTTGTTGGTCAACTTCTTTTCCAAGGAGGCACTTCTTTTTCTCCCTTATCATTATTCCTCTCCCTCATGCAATCTATTCCTGCCTGATTCTCTCCTTCCTCAAGATCTTGTTACGGCAGATCTGCCTCTCCCATACTCTTCCCTACGCCATTCTCATGAACCCATCTTCTTGTGACTCTTTCCCTGCCTCTCCTCCCTATTCGCCTCCTTCTTGTGTCCACTCTATTTATACAGCCTTGACCTTCCCTTTGAATCACCATTATCGCAATGGAAGATTCATTCCCTTTGTGTGCTCAGTGGCTCGCATTCACCCTCCTGGTCATTATCTCCCTGGGCACTCACTTGTTGAGAATCCCTTTGGCCTCTCCCCTTCCGAATCGTCGATCCACTATAGACTTTCCTCTCGCTTTTCCTACCCTCTTCTGCATTTTGTCCTTACCTGTATCTATCTCAATTCTCTCTTTTCATATTCCCTTTAGAAATACAGAGACTTCAGCATCATTTTCGCCTCCAACAAAGTGTAGTCTCCCCCCTTCATCAGTCAATCAGTGCTACTTTTGGTCATCATGAGAAATTAATTTTTTTTCCATTGTGTTGACCTCCAAGCTGAGATGGAGTTGATAAGAGGACAGTTAAAGATTATGGAAGATAAACATCAAGTGGACACGATCTTCCTTCAACATCAAGAACAATCTCTTCAAGAGTAAATAATCAATGCCTCAAATCGTTGTTCCCACTTGGACGAGTCCCTGCAGATCCTAAAATACATGCTTGACAAGTGGTCAACGCCTAGCTCCAGTTCAAAAAATGTTCCCATAGCCAATCCAGCCGATAATCAAAACAAAACCAATGCTTCATATGGTCAACTGATCCAGATTTATGCAGGAACGCAACAAAATATAGAAATAACCATGAACATAGAGATGCAGCGGAAATAATGTTTCATTTCATTAATATCAAATAACAGAAATATGCTTACAGGCATAATGGAAATAAAATAGCTAGGGTGCTGGTAGCGAATCTTTGAGAAGAGATGTGATGACTACAGACCTCTGAATTGTGTTACAATGAGGCTCGAGGGCCTATTTATTGTTGAGAAACAATGTAGAATCTGAAACTTCCAAAAACCTAACCGTAGGAGATGAGGCGCCAAAACTGTGGGCGCCCGTTTGGGTAAATTGGTGGTTCAACTTCCCGGGGGCATAACTTTGGAACCCGATCTTTGTTTGATGCGCTCAATAGCTCGTTAGAAAGATCTATCCGAGGAATTCAATTTTTGAACAAGCAACATCGGTTCATGGACCCATGTTGCTCTCAGTTTTCCCAAAAAATGTCGTTTAGGGCCTCAAAACAGCTCCGGAAGTTCAGGACCCGAAAAACTGCTAAAAATAGTAAGTTTTGTTGCAACTTGAAAATTGAAAGAACTAAAGATGGGGGTTCAAATGGAATAGGTGGGTGGCCACCAATATCCACCTGGATCATTAAGCCCCCAAAACGGCTCCGAGAGTGGAGGACCCGAAAACCTGCTAAAAATAGTAAGTTGTGTTGAATGTGAAAAGCTACAAGAATTGATGGTGCTGGTCCAAATGGAATAGGTGGGTGGCCACCGATATCCACCTGGATCATTCCTCCCTCCTTAGGAATCAATGGTCCCCATTGCGTTGAGATCCTCCATGAGATGAGGCAAATTCTGTTGAACTGAGTATTAGATGTGTTGAAGATGTCATGGACCTGCGGGTGGACATGCTGGATGCGTTTAGTAAATTTAGTTTCTTTATCAACCTCATACAGTACATGTTTGGATTCTGTATGTGTAGTTGCAGGATGTATGGAAACATCAGGTGGTGGTGCATTGGGAGTCAGATCAATGGAGTGCTTGTCCTGACAGTGTAGAGGAACCTCTATGAGTGAGGAGAAATTGTCATCGTATTCCTCCATGACTTTGTCCACCTGCTGCAACCGTGAAAGGGAGCCCTGTTTCGAGGTTGTGGCCACAATATTCTTCTTTCCCTATGAGTGAGTCATAAAGAAAATGAATTTCCTGGTCTGGGAAACAATCTTACTGCGTTGTTTTGCAGTAGTCAAAGAGATGGCAGGAGGCGATACTACCTCTGATATCCTATACAAGTTATTTCTCAAAGTAATAATAACAACACGAGGCCTAGACTCATACACAGCATGTCGCCTCCACAAGTATGGTTGGCCCAATAATACATCAGCTACATCAAGAGGAGCAACATCACACAATACCTCATCCGTGAATGGCTTGATGTTGTATGGAGAGTCGGCCCTGTTGGCGAGATCGAGATCTCTCCCTGGTATAAAGGATTCTGGTATACGAGCGTGGGTGTGCTATGGTTGGTGGGTACGAAGCCCAAGCTTCCACGACGTCTGCTGAAATGAGGTTCTTTTGGCTTCCACTATCGACGAGAAACTGCAACGGAGAACCCTTCACCCACATCTGCGACTGGAAGAGGCGCTCCCCCTCCTCTGGATCCTCTGGACCCTCCTTCTGGATCTTGGTGGTGGCAACAATGGCACTGGGATCCGCATCAATGATCTGTTTCCCTTTGTCATTGCCTTTGTCTGGTTCTAACTCAGGATCAGAAAATGCATCTGATTCGAGTGCCTTTAGTTCAGCCACCAAAGACTGTTTGGCCCGACACTCGTTTGTGCTGTGAGTGGGGCTGTTATGAAATTCACACCACTTCCCTGTGTCCTTCTTTGGATTTGTGGTGTTGTTTTGAGTCGCATTGCTTTGGCCTTGCCCCTTGTTCTTCGGTTCGGGGGCACCTTTCGGATTCGCAGATCCAAAGTCTCGCTTCTTCTACTTAAATTTCTGCTTGATCTTGGCGGCATAGCGATATGCCGTGCCAAGCGATGTAATGTCGAGGAACTCCATTTCCTCCTGAATGTGTTTGTGTAGATAGTCGTGGTACTTGAGCACCAAATGTCTCTCTGAATCTTTAATACCCAACTTTGTGCGCAGGGTATGGAACAGATTCGTCAATTCGTGCACATCTTGATCCTTTTGTTGCCGCAGCGTGGTCCATTGGATGTATTTGTCCTCATAGCTCCACACGGGGTAATATTGTTCCTTGATGCCATCTCGAAACGAATTCCAAGTGGGTGTGGTCGAGAACAGAGAGGGTTCCCCTTCACCCTCTTGCTCACGGTAGGTTTCCCACCAGTCTTTGACATGGGGGACGGCTTTGAGGAGTGCAAAAATAATCTTTTTTCGGTCAGAGAAGTCATGGACCGAGAAATACCCTTCCAACAAATTTAACCATCTGTCTACAGCGTCTGCATCTATTTTTCCTTCAAATATAGGAATGTTAAAGTTTACCTGTACCTTGAACGGAGTGGTGCCTCCAGAGTGGTTGTTGGATGCAGATGCGCCATATGTGGGCAGTTGTTGAAGGATTTGAGCAAAGTTATCCATCATCGCGTTCCTTTGTTTCTTGAGGGCCTCCTCGAGCAGTATTTTGATAGGATCTCCTGCTCCCTCGTCTTTCTTTTCTTCCGCCATGGGAGGTCGTCGGGGTTTGCGAGGCTGATCTTACAAGGGTTCAACCAGATCGAGCCCTAACTCCTTATACGACGCGTTGGGGACATGCAAAGAAAAACAAAGAAAGAAGCGAGACCCGCTCACAGTACACGATCCAGATTTATGCGGGAACGCAGCAAAATATAGAAATAACCATGAACATAGAGATGCAGCTTGAAATAATGCTTCATTTCATTAATATCAAATAACAGTAACTACAGGCATAATGGAAATAAAATAGCTAGGGTCTTTGAGCGAATCTCTGAGAAGAGATGTGATGGCTACAGACCTCTAAACTGTGTTACAATGAGGCTCGAGGGCCTATTTATTGTTGAGAAACAATGTAGAATCTGAAACGTCCAAAAACCTAACCGTAGGAGATTAGGCGCCAAAACTGTGGGCGCCCGTTTGGGTAAATTGGTGGTTCAACTTCCCGGGGGCATAAATTTGGCACCCGATCTCCATTTGACGTGCTCAATAGCTCATTAGAAAGATCTATCCAAGGACTTCAATTTTTGAACGAGCAACATCAATCTATGGACCCATGTTGCTCTCCGTTTTCCCAAAAAATGTCGTTTAGGGCCTCAAAATGGCTCTGGAAGTTTAGGACCCGAAAAAATGCTAAAAATAGTAAATTTTGTTGCAACTTGAAAATTGAAAGAACTGAAGATTGGGGTTCAAATGGAATAGGTGGGTGGCCACCAATATCCACCTGGATCAGTAAGCCCCCAAAACGGCTCCGAGAGTGAAGGACCCGAAAACCTGCTCAAAATAGTAAGTTGTGCTGAATGTGAAAAGCTGCAAGAATTGATGGTGCTGGTCCAAATGGAATAGGTGGGTGGCCACCGATATCCACTTGGATCATCAACCTATTAACATATACTAATCCTCACTCCTCCATCTTTATCTTCTTATCATGTCATTTAAATTTTCATTTATGCTCTCGCAGTTTGTTAGAATATATCAGGATTTTGTTATGCAGTATAGTAGTATTAGCTCTCACAAAGGAGGTCTCATTATTTTTCCACTTAACCCCTCCATGGATATCTTCACCATCACTTGAATGTAACAGGGAATTCTTCTCCCTCTTTTTTGAATATTAAATAGCAACCAACTTAGCGACAAATAAATAAATAAATTTAAAGCCTCCTTTCAGTGGGGAGGAAAACAACAAAAAGGATTTGATACATTAAAGCATAAAATTGTAATAGCTCCATGATACCTTCAACAACCCTTTGAAATAGAAACTGATGCTAGTGGGTATGCAAAAGAAACAGTGATTCATACATATCATCAGCCACTTAAATACCTTCAATCTCAAACTATGTTGCAGCAATCTTGACATTATAGATGGATGGGTTTTTTGTTGCAGTTCCACTTAGTAATCAAGTATAAGAAAGGTACAAAAAACAAAGTAGCTGATATGTTGTCAATATATTCTTTGAATATTTCAGTTATTTTGCAAAATAGTTCTTTAGCACATGAAAGTTACAATGAACAATATGTTTAACATATTGTTTTCAAAGGTGTTTATGAATCACTAACTCGTAGTGCTTAGGTGGAAGAAGAGAATTACCATGTTTATGACAGGTTATTGTACCATCTTGGCAAGTTGTGCATACTGCGGGGACAAAGAGCACATGTGATCAAGGAAGCACATTCTTCTCGTGTTTCAGGGCATGTTGGTGTAGGCAAGATAGTGGCGAAGCTACAAAGGTTTTTTTATTTGTCACGGATGAAAGAAAATTTTCATAGGTTCAAAATGCACCATGACAAGCATCGAGTGGATCATCACTTTCAAGTTGGTAATCAAGTATGGCTTTACATCAGTAGAGTAAGCATGAAAGGTGAAGGTAAAAGAAAGGTCCACACTTCTAGGCATGGAAATGTCAAGTATCGTCAAGTGAGACTCAAAGGTATGAATCCAGGCAAAGCAAGGTGGATGGAGATCAAAAGGGTGAGGGAGTTGTACCCTCACTTCATGTTTGCTTAAAACCAAACTTTTGGTGGTCCAAAAGCTTTGAATGGAGAGGAATGATCCAGGAGGATCCTCAAATCGCTCCAAGTTCAAAGGTTCCAACTCTTTCCAGAAATAATGCCAAGTGGTAGAGCCTATCGTTTTGAGACCGACAATACTTTCGGTTTCTCATTTATTCTCCAGATGAAGGAGAAATCGTCCATCAAATTTTATAATGAACAGGTGTAGGTGCAAGTATATTGTTGTGGTTTTCAAATACATGGGCATTAGTTTCAAATTTTAAAACCTATGGTTTTTAAACCATATGACATACCAAGTATTAAAACAATGGTGTGCATTTCTAATGTCAAAACTATATGGTACCTAAGCTTCAAACAATATGTTTAGCGCAAGGGATATGTGTGTGTGTGTGTGTGTGTGTGTGTGTGTGTGTGTTTCAAACTATATAACTACATGGTAGGTGGGCGCAAAGACATATGGTGTCAAGTTCAATGGAGCGAAGGTTTGGTATGTTAAAAACATACGATATGTATAATCATGGTGTAAAACATACTTGGAGCATATAAAACATATATTAAAATTATGGTAAACCGATAGTTTCAATGTATACAGTACACGACAGAGTTACTATGGTAACTATGCTAACATTGGCATATGTATTAAAATGGCAGATTTTGAACCATGTTTACAGAAGGAAGGTGGCCTCCAATCAACACGGAGGTAAGCCAACAGAACGCCAAGTTCATGCAGCAAGTACACCACGGGTGGTTGCCAAGACCGCTGGAGTTTGGGATGAGGAAACTGAGTCAACTTGCCATGGGTCGAAGGTTTTCTATCGAAGAATTGTGATGCCACGTTTGGTGCGGAGTACACAGTCGTGGTCCAATGGTTAAACGTTGGAATTATTATCGATACAATGAATGTATTTTAAAGGCGCGACATAAATATAGTTTCAAATTATATATATATATCATATGTTTATGTGCCACAAGTTTTCAAACCATATCCGCAGGAGGGTTGAAATGGTTCGTTTCCATATGTGTATTTGTTATAATACTATGAGTTGTTTATTAAAAATGGCATGGGGAGATTGTAACAAAAGACCAAATGTGGAATATGGGTTAGACAATATTAAAAGCAAATGTGTTGATACCTTATGTAAAGCACTATGTGTATTGTTGGGATTGCACTGAGTCATGTTTATTCACCTAAACCAAAACAAATTGCCTTGTATAGCTCGGGAGGTTCGACCCTGGAACCTGACCGAGGTCTTATAAAACCATATCCATTGCACCAATGGATTTAGGAGTGAACAGTGAGTTTCAGAAACAAAGTTTTGTGTATGCCTGAAATTCTCTTTTGAGTGTAACTTGGCCATCCTTGGGCCTTTTTTAGAACAGAGACAAGCGTTGGAAGGTTGAGACAAAAGGCTTCTTTTTTACAATAACCAACATTGCCTGCGTGCACAAATCAGTTGGTGAATTTCCATGTAAATAACCTCTTTGGAGCATTCCTTATATGACGAACGCCCAATTGGAAGGAGGCCCGGAGACTCCATCCAAGAGGGACGAACTCTATAATTAATATTTGTTGTGTTTGCGTCCATTATTTCTGTTGTTTATGCTTATTTTATGTTCTCAATTTTATGTTCAAGGCATAAAAATAACTCAGTTTCCTTCATTCATTCACATAAACGCAACCTTACTTAAGTGCACAAATAATCAATCCTGCAAATTTTAGATCAACTCTTCACCCAATCGTAGGTTCAGTTGCACATCATCTTTCTACAGTTGGCCACCTCGAGCCCTCAATCAATGTACTACTGCCAGGGAATATTTTGTCTCACAACACTTTTCTCCTAAGAGAATAGATGAAGGAATGATGAATCACATCTTCCTCGTCATCCATTAAATAGATCAAACAATGGTAAGGGGTCTGCATACACACATTCCATGTGTCGACATTCAACTTTTATTTCTTTATTTTGAGTTTTACTTAATTTAACTTTTTCTTATTTTATTCCTTTTTACTTTTTGTTAACTTTACTTATTTTTACTATTTTTATAATTTACTTATATATAAATTTATTTAGAAAACCAGTATTATTATTTACTATTTTATTTATTTATTATTATTATATTGTCTTAATTATTTATTATTAATTTTCTACTATAATCTTTTCTTTATTGTTTATCATTTATTTACTTATATTTTAATATTATATTATTTTATTAATTATTATTAGAGGGCACTACATGCACATTGGGAGTGTGCCTTCTATATATATATATATATATATATATAACATGTATTATTATTTACTATTTTATTTATTTATTATTATATTCTCTTCATTATTTATTATTCATTTACTAATATTATTTTTTCTTTATTCATCTCGAAGGTAAGTTGAATCATTTATTATTTTATTTATTTAATTATTTATTACTTCACACTTTCTCTACACCCTTTGTTGAACTAGTATAACCAGTCGGTATCGAAAATTTCCACAACACTTGAGAAATCCCAAAGAAATTTTTTTCCTTTTTCCCACTTTTACAATGAATATTTTTTATGGTATTATTCACTTAATGTTTGAGCATTGTTGTCACTGTATTAAGCATTATTATCACTCTATTGAACGAGATTTGAAATTAGAATTTAACTTCAGTTTAAGGTTATTTTCTCAGTCACGAAAATTAATATAAAAGAGACGTTTTAAATTTCATAAGTAGTAACATGAATTTAGAACTCGTTCTCTTTGATATTTAAAAATATGGTGTAATACAACAGAATTGTGTTAATAATAAGCATTTTTAATTTATTATTATTTTGAGAAAAAATAATTGATATATTGTTGTTATATGAAGATTGTCATGTCTTTTTCAATTATGAGTATCTTTTATAAAAAGAAATTTATTGTATCTTTTTATCGAAATATGGTTAAGTATACAATATTTTTTCAAAAAAAAAAGAAGAAAAAAAAAAAAAAAAATATATATATATATATATATATATATATATATATATAAGAAAATAAGACTACAAATAATATAACTAGAAATGTTATCGTTATGAAAAGGTAATTTTCAAAGCTTGAAATTGGGTTGATCTTAATTTCACAAAAAAATTATGGATAAATCTAATGAAGTATTTCATTTTTCTTGATATTTTACCTAGAGGTCACAAAGAGTGGAAACCTGCTTTAATACCATATGTAACAACCCAAATTTAAAATATGCCAATAATTACATCAATTTATGTGATTAATAATCAATACGCAATTATTCAACTATTTAACATAAAATTTCCGAAAAACACGAGTAGAGATGACTTAACAAAATTTCTTACTTGTGCTTTTGGAGTTGAATGCACTTTGAATTCCGCTAACCGCAATAAATTTTTTGGGGACGACTCTCCACCCAACCGTAGGTTCAGCTACACGTAATCTTTCTACATTTGACCACCCCCGAGCCCTCAATCAACGTACTACTGCCAATGAATCCTTTGTCTCACAACACTTTTCTCCCAAGAGAATGGATGAAGAAATGATGAGTCACATCTTCCTAATCATCTGTTAACTAGATCAAACAATGGAAAGAGTTCTGCATGTACACATTCCATGTGTCAACATGAAATTTTTATTTATTTATTTTAAGTTTTACTTAATTTAACTGTTTCTTATTTTATTCCTTTTTAATTTTTGTTAAATTTACTTATTTTTATTATTTTTATAGTTTACTTTTATACATATATTTTAGAACTCTAATATTATTATTTACTATTTTATTAATTTATTATTATTATACTATCTTCATTTTTATTATTCATTTGCTATTAGTATCTTTTCTTTATTGTTTATCATTTATTTACTTATATTTTAATATTATATTATCTTATTTATTATTATTAGGGGACGTTACATGCACATTGGGTGTGTGCTTTGGAACAATGAGTCGGTAACTATTCACTGAGAGGACAAGTGGCGCATGATTGTAGCGTTGGACATTAGATGCAACTTTGACTTTGGCAGTGGATTCTGGAATTCCTGGAAAGGAGGTGAATCCTGGTATTACTTGAGGGTGGAGGTGTGGGCCTCTATATTCCCTTGTTGCTGATGCAAGCATCGTATCATTTTATTTGTCAGTTGAGCAAATGTGCATATGTGTATATGTGTATATTATTGTAAATATTGTATCGAGATGTGGTTATAAAGCTCGATAGACATTATGATTATTTGTTCGTTGAAGCAAATGTGTATGTGTATATGTGGTTGTTATTGTAAATATCATAATGAGTTGTGTTATAAAGCCCCAGTAAACGGTGTGATTATCATGTTTTCAGTAGTGGTGATTGTAAATACTGCAACGAGCTATGTTATAAAGCTCCATAGGCAATATGGTTTTTTTAGCAATTTGTTGGTTGTGGGTCTCATTCAACACTGAGGACGGTGTTCCCGCAAAGGGGAGTATTCTGTAACAACCCTGGTTAAAATTGTAGAAATTATACAAACAATATGTATTCCAATGGATTCAATCCGATCATGTGATATACTAAAGCAAGATACGGAATCCTTCTACAAATAAATTGCAAAAAATTAACACGATCACCAATCACAACAAGTAAAGAAAGAAGCAAATCAAACCACAACACAAATATTTTCCCAGGGAAAGCTTGTGCTCAAAACCCCTCTATCTTCTATTGTATATTCACCAAGGAATCATGAAACAATTATAATGCACTCTTCTCACAAGAGTCTCCTGCAGTCTCACAACTGTCTCACACGGACATAATCGACCAACACTTAGCCAAATTTTAGCCTTTGCTCAGCCTGCCTTGCTTGCACAATTCATGTGGAATGAAATCCCTATTCTTTAGGAAGTTAAGCCTTCCAAAACTACGTAATGCTTATGGACAATCCTATGGTTGTTTTACTGCATGCGGGTAGCCTATTAATGATACAACTGATAGTTAATATTCCTTTAAACTTTGTCTCAATTGGGTCTCCACTGGAACTAACATGCATGCAGTTATTAAGAGTAAATCATCAGTTGCATGACAGATCATTGCATGTGAATTAAATCTGATTTAATTCACTTGACCTCTCACTAATGCAACAAACAGTTAGAACTAGTTCAACTAATTTTAACTCAATTAATTGAGTTCACTGATTTCGCATGCATTAAACTAATGCACTAACTGCAACTCGAACTCCATAACTAATAGAATCACTCTGCATGCCTCACCAACCACCCTCACGAAATTCATGAGCTAACTGAGTTTATGACACTCAGTTAACTATTACAAGTGATTATGAGATAAGATTACATTTTATTGTGAAATTTAATTAAGGGAAAATTAAATTAGACACACATTTCTTGTTGACTTTTCAACTCTCCTTCTCAATAAGAAATGGATTATCAGCTATCCTGATCCTGCCTCTATGGTATTCGAACTCCTAGCGAGCGCCTTCGTCAGAATATCTGCATCCTGATCTTCCGTGGGAATGTACTGAAGTAACATAATGTGCCTCTAAACAAAATCTCTGAGATGGTGGTATCGAATGTCTATATGCTTGGACCTATCATGGAATATCGGATTAACCGAGAGTTTAATGCAACTCTGGTTATCACAATGTATCACCATCGAATCCATCTAAGAACCAAACAAACCAACCAGAATCTTCCTCATCCATATGGCCTCACATGCAACCTAACTTGCTGCCATGTACTCTGCCTTGGCTGAATTGAGTGCCACATATCTCTATTTCATGTTGTACCAAGAAACTGTTGTCGATCCTATGCTGAAGATACCTCCTGATGTGCTATTTTTGTCTGATGGAATGTCTACGCAATCCGCATCGGTGAAGCCTTGAAGCTTCACTCCCTCTGTCTGTTTATACCATAATCCATACTTTGTAGTGCCCCTGAGATATCTCAATACATGCTTCCTTGCATTCCAAAAGAGCTTGGTCTGCTTAACCATTTCTTGGCTCAGCTGGTTAACTACATAGAAAAATTTTGGTCTGGTGTTCGCCAAGTACATCAGTGAACCCATAAGCTACCTATAAACAGTAGCGTCCAATACCTCACCTGAAGTAGCATCCTCCTTTCTCCAGTTTCTCGGAAGAGGAGTCTCCATGGGTTTACAGCTCTCCATGTGAAACTTACTCAGAATCTCTTTGGCATCCTTACCTTGAGAAAAAAATATCTCACCATCCCGCTGCCATATTTTCAAACTAGGGAAATAGTGAAGGAGTCCCATGTCCTTCATCTCAAACTCTCTTGCAAGATCCTATTTGCAAGAAATTATGAGCTACTCATCACCTGTCAAAATTAGATCATCAACATAAAGTACGATAATCAAGAGCTTACCATCAACCACAATTTGGTATAGGTTCGCACCCGCTTCACTCTTCGTGAAGCCCAACCTGGTGAAATAGTTGTCAATTCTAGTGTACCAAGCATGAGGTGCTTGCCTCAGCCCATACAGTGCTCTCTTGATTCTGCACACATGCAACTCATTGCCTCAGCCCATACAGTGCTCTCTTGAGTCTACACACATGCAACTCATTTTCAAATATCGCAAAACCTTATGGTTGCTCTATGTGCACTTGTTCCTCAATACTCCATTGAGAAACGCAGTTTTCACATCCATCTGATGTATCTTCCACCCCATCTGCACTGAGAGTTCAAGGATAGATCTAATCGATGAGTATCTCGCAACTGGTGTGAAATTCTCCTCATAGTCAATCCCTTCAACTTGTGAGAATCCCCAGTCTACAAATATATCCTTGTACTTCTCCACACTCTCAGTTGCCGCTTGCTTCACCTTATAGATCTATCTAGATCCAACCATTGATTTTTTGACTGGTCTTGGGACAACTACCCATGCACTTTTCTTGACAATGGAGTCATTCTCCTCAACCATGCCGCCAACCCAAATTGGTTGTTGCTCTGCTTCCTCAAAGGAGGATGGTTCTGTCAGAATACACTAGTTCATAAGAGCCATGAATCCAGTAAACTTGTCTGGAGACTGTCTCTGTTTGCGCAGTGAAGTAGGTGCTCCTACATGTTCTGCTACATCAAGTCTCAATCTATCAGCTTCCATGGTGCGCCTTCTACCATGTCTGGTAGATGGCTCTGCATGAGTGTTTTCTACCACTCCATGATCCTCCGCATGTGGTTGCCCCACATCTTGAGGTTCATCCTTTGGAACCAATAGTTCCTCATATGCATGCAAATCCAGCTCCCTCTCAAGGGACAATCACATGGCTTTCTCCTCATCAAATTTTATATCCCATCTCACAGCATTCATCCTATTGTTTGGAAAATACACCCGATAGTTGTGGGGAGTATCAGTGTACCCCAAAAATATCCCAATCTTAGCTGTTGGTTTGAGCTTCTTCATGGAATATTTGGTCACATGGCAATATACTGATGAGCCAAAAAAATTAAAATATGAAACCTCAAGTTTTTTACCAGAAAAAGCCTCCTTTGGTGTACTCATGCCAAGTATCCGATGAGGACTACAGTTTTGCACAAATACCGTTGTATTGCATGATTCTGCCCAGAGATGCAACGGTAGGCCCTGATCATGCAACATCGCTCGTGCTACATGAAAAATTGTTCTATTCTTTCTTTCTGCGACCCCATTCTGTTGTGGGTTATGAGGCGCAATCAACTCTCTCTGAATTCATTCTTTGCTACAGAACTTCTTGGATTCATTGGAGATGTACTCACCACCATTGTCGCTCCTAAGAGCCTTCACATGCTTCCCCGTGTCTTTCTCCACCAGTGCTTTGAACGCACAAAATTTTGAGAATGTCTAATCTTTCTTCTGCATGAAGTAGATCCAACATTTTCTATAAAAATTATCAACAAAGATCACATAATACCTGTGCTTTGCTGTCGAAGTTGTATATAATGGTCCACACACATATGAGTGAACTCTCTCAAGGATTTTCGCTACTCAGTTCTCCTTCTTGTGAAAAGTGGCCTTTGCATACATCCCGATGATACATCCCTTGCATGTGTCTATCAACGTAAGAGTACCCTTGGGAAGTCCTGTATAAATCTGGTGCATGACCTTCAAGGCTCCATGGTGTAGATGGCCTAATCTCATGTGCCATAACTCACCCTCATCCCGACTCACCACTTTGTCTGCCTTACCCATCAATGTTGTGCAGCCACCTACATCAAGTTTGTAGAGATTCTTCACACAAATCCCAATCTTCTTGGCTTGTCCTGTGGATTTGTGTCGAAGGAAAGTTTTCTATTCACTAAAAACCACATCATAGCCTCTATCCTCCAACATTGAAACTGAAACTAAATTCTTTTTCAAGCCTGGTACATGCATTACATCTTTTAATAAGAAGGGTTTACCTAACTGTCTCTAGAAGGTAATTGTACCAATCCCGATAGCATTGTACCTCTTGTCATCACCCATTTTGATATGCATCTATAGGTCCTTCTCCCCCAAGCTACTGAAAATTTCTTTGTATCCCATCATATGGAAAGATGCACCACTATCCAAGTACCACATTGATCCCATCGCACTTGACACCATGCATGCGATGAGCGAGAATTCCAACTCAAATTGTGAGGCCAAAGCCTCACCAGCTTCAGATCCTGAAGCCTTCTTGTTCTTCTTCTTTTGTGGACAATTAGTGGCATAATGTCCATGCTCGTGATAGTGAAAACACTTCACTCTAGACATGTCGCGCTTCTTGCCTTCTTTGCCAGTCTCAGATTTGGAATAGGATTTATTTCCCTTCCCCTTATTTGTCTTACCAACCAAGGTGAAATTTTCTTCATCATCTGTCTTAGATGAAGATCCATCCCTTGTATTCCGCCTAAATTCTTCTTGCACCAAATCTGACCAAAGTCGTTCCCAATCTGGCAGCTTCTCCCTCACATTGACAGAGTCTTGATAACTATGCCAACTCTTGGGAAGGCCTAGAAGAGCTAGGCTCACCAAGTCATCATCCGCGACAGTAATTCTAATGCTCCCAAGCTCATCTTGACATTGGACAAACTTGGTTAAATATTTCGGAATAGTGTCGCCTTTCTCCATTTTTATTTTCCTGAGCTTGTCCTTCAGTGCCAATTTTCTATGATCGCTACTACTCTGAGACAGATCTGTCAAAGTCTTCCACATTGCATATGGATCCTCTTTAACATGGATACTTGAGACAATGTGGTCTCGTGCTCCCTCCAATAATATCCTCCTCACCTTTGCAACCTTCTTTTGCCAAGCATCAAGAAGAGAGGCATCTGCTCCTGCGGTTTTAGGAATGTCGTTATCAATGAATTCTTTCAACCCATTTTCCTCCAAAACTGCCTCCATCCTGTCTTTCCACGCAATATAATTAGAACTTCCCTCGAGTGCATACTCCAATCTCAAGCCATTGAAAGCCATCTTAATCTTGATCTACCTGTCGCACCAAAGAATACTTTTGCAAATTCGAATGTTATTCAGCACAAACTCAATTTATTCTCCACTATAGTGATTTCCAGTGCTCTGATACCATGTAGAAATTATGCAAACAATATGTATTCCAATGGATTCAATCCAATCATGCGATATACTACAGAAAGATATTGAATCCTTCTACAAATCAACTGCGTAAAATAAACACGATCACCAATCACAACAAGTAAAGAAAGAACCAAATCAAACCACAACACATATATTTTCCCGGGGAAAGATTGCTGCTCAAAACCCCTCTATCTTCTATTGTATATTCACTAAGGAATCATGAAACAATTACAATGCACTCTTCTCACAAGAGTCTCTTGCACTCTCACAACTATCTCACACTGATTTGGACTAAATCGGCTAACACTTAGCTAATTTTCAGCCACTGCTCAGCCTACCTTGCTTGCACAATTTATGTGGGATGCAATCCCTATTCTTTAGGAAATTCAGCCTTCCAAAACTGCGCAATTCTCATGGGAAATCCTATGATTGTTTTACTGCATGCGAACAACCTACTAATGATACAACTGATAGTTAACATCCCTTTAACCTTTGTCTCAATTGGGTCTCCACTGGAACTGACATGCATGCAACTATTAATAGTAAATTATCAGTTGCATGACAGATCATTGCATGTGAATTAAATCTGATTTAATTCACTAGACCTCTCACTAATGCAACAAACAGTTACAACTAGTTCAACTGATTTTAACTCAATTAATTGAGTTAACTGATTTCTCATGCATTAAAATAATGCACTAACTGCAACTCGAACTCCATAACTAATAGAATCACTCTGCATGCCTCACCAACCACCCTTAACTCAAAATTCATGATCTAACTGAGTTAACTATTACAAGTGATTATGAGATAAGATTACATTTTATTGTCCAGTTTAATCAAGGGAAAATTAAATTAGACACACGTTTCTTGTCAACTTTTCAACAAAAATCCATGTAAAAAATATAATACCAAGGTCATGGGACACATATTCCAAGCTGAATGGTCGGAAAAAAAATCCTAGTGAGGTGTCACTTCGATTTATTATGGATAAAGTAAATTGGCAAAGGCAATGAAAAATACATTTGGAAAGGCATGAGGAATTATATGGCATTTATTTATGAAAATAAAGGAAATTAGGAGAAAAGCAAGGTGAAAGGTCAGACGTTGCATATGAAGAGGAAATTGAAGGAAAATAATGGAAAATGAAGAAAATAAAGGTTTCATCGATAAAAAGGCTTATGAGGATTAGTTGGCAAGCATTTTGCTAAAAATTATTGTTAGTTCCATTGTGGAGCTCTCTTTTATTCTCTCTCTCATACTCTTGGACACTCAGAATCTCATAGAGCACTCTTGGAGGAGTGTGGCATACTTGGGGTTTGGAGCAAGAAGGAAAAGGAAGGGCAAGAAAGTGCAAAAGGACATCGAGATCGGTGGCTATAGTTGGATTGATTTTCAGGTATCGAGTTGCATGTGTGGTTTCTTTTCTAGTTCTGATATGCATGGTACATGCATGTGGTTTCTTAGTTATGATATATTATTGGCATTAAGGATTGCCTATATTGATAGTGTATTTTCCAAGCCTTGTCATTTCTTGGATAACCATGGTGTTGTGGATTTGTTTCATTGTTTGTTTTTATGGTTGGTTATCATGTGCCTTTGGCTATGGGTTGGGTTATTAGTTCCTGGAAGCCTTGTAAGAGCTTGGGTTGAGTTACTAGTCCTGGAAGCCTTGGTTGGACAAACACTCCAGAAGCCCTTAATGGGTTGAGTTACTAATCCTGGAAGCCCTGGTTGGACAAACACTCAAGAAGCCCAACAACAGCTATGGGTTGAGTTACTATTTTTAAAAGCCCAGTTTGGAACAAACGCTCTAGAGCCCTGGACAACTTGGGTAGAGACCATTATGGTGATGGTTTTGTTGTCCGACCGTGAGGTGGAATCATTGGTTGAGATTTGAGGTGGTTTGGCCTCTGGAAGCCCTGGTTTGGTTTTGATTGATGATTTTTATGAGATCACACATTCATGCTTTGAATATGGCACGGAGGTGATTGGCTAAAGAGAGATTTGGCTCAGCCTTGTCTATGGTCGAGTGGAACGTGGAAGTCCCAGACTTGGTTGCATTTTTCTTATGGAAATAATAGCTCTTTTCCTCTTGTATTGATGGGCAAATATGTTTGTTATTGTGTGAATTATATTGTTGTTATGTGTTGGTCATTCATGTTGTTTATATGTTGGTTATGTATGTGTTTTATGATGAAGATGATGTATGGATTTCATCATGTTTTGAGTTGTAAATGAATGAACAATGTATCTATGACCAAATAAATGATAATGCAGCTAATAATAAAAGGGAACAATGCTTCATAGCATTTCTCAGATAAGTATGTGACCCCTATGCTCAAATCTATTGTTTAAACCTGTAGCTTACATACATGTGACATGTTTTATGAAACGTCAGTCCTGGTTGGGGATGGTCAGGCCTAGTCCCGGTGTCATTTTTTGGTTTGCAAGCATTTTCCTTGTGTAATTTATGAATTCTGAGAGTTATAAGGATTTTTGGACAGAGGCTTAGTCCTAGCCCTAGAATCTAGCCTTAAAATCCGTAGTCGTTGGCACAACAATGGGTGAAAAATTCTACCTTCGCACTGATGCAGGCTTATGCATGTGACTGGGAGGTTCCAGTCGCACCGTTGCCTTGTCAAGGGAGCGACTGGGGGATTGATGCTTGAAAATGTCAGTTTGATTCATGGGCTAGGCTTCTGGAAGGTTTTTATGGCTCCTAGGTGTCCTGTAGTAGGTGCGTAAGGTTTGTTCAGTGGTGTGGTGTCGGTTCCAATTCCTTAGTGTGGCTTGGGAGGTTAAATTAGATCCTCTCGTCACAAGTTTATCTTGGTTGGCCGATTACTTGGGTAGATATGGGAGGAGGGTGTTACATATCAAAGTTCTAACCTCTTTTAGATTGAAAAGAGATTCGATCTCTCTCTAGGCTTGCTATATCCAGAATTAAGATGGATCTAGGTTGGCTTTATTTTTATGTAATTTGACCTAGTCAAAATGTTTACATAACATAACATTGCAACTTCTCTTCCATGTTGAGTTAAAGAGGAACGCAACAATTAATTTAGATTGTTAATTAAAAAATAAGAATGAGATTTTGCTGAAAGAAAATTCTAATATACTTCGTTTCCACCTTTCCACAACAATGTGCCCATGTTATTTAATCATAATTGTAAAATAACACCAATAACTAGGAAAGATAGGTATATACCATTAAATTAATTTAAAATTTTAATTAAGAAATAAGTATTATCATGGGATTTTGATGAAAGAAAAATTCAATATACTTTGTTTCCAACTTTCCACAACACCACGCCCATGTTATTCTGTCGAAAGACACTCTACAACCCACTACGAGGGAAATGTGTACGCGTAATATAAGATTGCATGTCAACATTTTTTAAATGTGGGCTTCATTGTAATCAAGTTGTATAATTTTTTTGTATCCTAGAGGAACCCAACAACCCGCCTAACACGAAGCTACTAGTAAACATTTGAGTGTCTACGAACTTTCCTCCTCTCCATAAACTAGGTCACAACTCGAGGCATTTGAACATTGGATCTCTCAGTTTTCAAAAAAATCACATTATTTCAATTACCTTTTGAGCTCACCCACCGAGATGCTTAATTTTTTAATTTTATCTTTCAACTTTGTTTTAAATTTTTTCTCTATTAATATTATTATTTTTTAATAGTTTAATTTTATAAGTTTTAATAATTTAATTTTTATCCTTTTACTTAAAACTATTATTTCTATTTTATCTTATAAAAATTTCATAACTTAATAAATATATACATTTTTAAGAGATGGGTAGAGATTTTGTGTAATGTAGCATGGTTTGAAGGCAAGAACCTTGTACATAATAAACACTATTTTCAGCATTTGCATTTAAAATTAAGCAAAAAGATATGTCCCTCATTCTCCTTTAGCTACATTTCATTATTCTAAGCACAATATCCTTGTAAATTCTCCAAAAAAACTTCTAATACTATTATGAAGTTACAAAACATAGATTAGCAAGAGAAACTAATTGTCAAGGTCCACCCTGAGGTGAGGGATTTCATCAGTTCCACGAGTTGCAAGCCCAGCTTGATAAGACACAGACATTGCTCCAAATGTCCTTGGCTATAGCTCTGAAGGCAATTTTTGTTGAAAACCAACATCTGCATTTAAAATTAATCAAAAATGTATGTCCCTCATTCTCCTCTAGCTACATTCCACTATTCTAAGCACACTATCCTTGTAAATTATCCAAAAAAAACTCCTAATACTGTTATGAAGTTACAAAACATAGATTAGCAAGAGAAACTAATTGTCAAGGTCCACCCTGAGGTCAGGGATTTCATCAGTTCCAAGAGTTGCAATCCCAACTTGATAAGTGTTTAGTCAATTTAATGTCTTAAATTGCTAACATAAATTATCGACCGAGGTTAGTAAACTGATGAAGTGTGGTGCACTGTATGTGCTTAGTTAACCTTTCTCTTACTTCGTTGTTTTGTATTTTATATTGTTTTGGGGGATTTTGTTCTTTCATGTCTAAAAAGTGTTAATCTAAAAACTATGAAAAGAATCAAATGAATCTAATGAATTTTAAGAAGGAAGAAAAGGAAATGTTCCTAAGTTAATCTAATTTACAGAAAAATAAACCAAGAACTGTTGACTGGTTAGAACCTAATTTGGAAAACAAAGCATCTGTTTTATCTTAGCAGTAGTCCTATTCCATGGATTTAAGTCTTAAAGCTAAGAATGAAATTGCAGTGCTTGAAAGTAAAGATAGAAAATGAAATCAACTAATGTACTTCAGGTTACTCCAGCATTCAATTATGAAGTATGACCTTATTGAAATGATTTATTATGCAACTTTCTGTACTTGATAATCTAGAAAATCAACTAAATCATGCAAAAGGTAACTCATTAATTGCATTCATTAAACATTCAATCATCCAATTTATGAAATATGACTAAATCAATCTCCTTGAAATGATCTTTGGGAATATCAGTGATGCAACTAAGTGAGGATCTAAAAGCAAAATGTAAATGCATAAACAATTAATGTATATTTGATTTTCTTCAACATTCAATATGAAGTATTACCCTCTTGAAGTGTTGTATAAGAAATCAATTACACCTGAGTTTCTAAATTACTAGAAAGAAAATAACAATTTGCAGAGTAAATTCAATCACTGTATGAATTAGAAATTCAACCATTCAATTTAGGATCATCATCATCTTGAAATGGCTTTTAGGAACATCCATTGATACAATTAATTGATAAGTTCTAATCTAAGAAAATAAATGGCAGAATAGTAAAGAAAACTAGATAACTGTGAATTCTTATTGCTCCAAAGCAATCCAATTTTGGAAAATAGATAAGACATTTATTTCTTGAGATGCCTATTAGGAAACATAAGATTACACAGTGAAGTAAGTCTACATTTGAAAATAAAATAACAATTGCAATGGAAAACTAAACTATTTGCATGAATCCAAATAAAACAAACTAATTAATCTTACAAATTTATAAAGGGATGCACATGGTTGATGGGGGGCCTTCCATTGTCCAATAGCATTCCAACTCGCAAAACTTCACATTCTAAAACTCAATAATAGAAAAGGACTTTCTTTATTGATAAACTCACAACTTACAGAATGGAAATCTACACTCCTAATCTCATTATGTCAATAGCTCTTCACTTTACATCCCATTCCATCTTAACCTTGTTACAAAACATTCTATAATTCTTTCTCTTCTTCTCCTATTTTTTCACATACCTTGATAGGAAAAAGTTTCCCCTATTTATACAAAAATATGAAAAGTTATCTCATTAATGAGAATCCATGAATCTCTCCCTATATCTCTAGAGTTACAATTAAAATAGGAAATGATAAGACATATGTCTTCTTAGAGTTTCAATACAAATAGGAAATGAGACACATATCCTCATGATCCCATGATCTTCTCCACTCAAATTCGAATTTGGTTTTGGGAGGCCACATAAAGGTCTTTTAGAAGCTTCCTTTTGACCTACACATGGCAACAATCTCATCCCACTTGTTAGGTATAAGCATGTGCACATTATTTTATAATTTTTAACCACAAATTCACTTAAAAATGCTAAGAATTAATAAAGTTTGGAAAAACATAAATGTAACCCAATAGTGGTAATGGTAAGGTAAATGTAATGAAATGGAGGTGGAGTGAAGGTGGTAATATGGAAATATAAGTGAAAATTTAATCGAAGTGAATGACAATTTCAAGGCCCAACATACCCCCCAACTGAAGCTATTTCATGCCCTCATGCAATCTATTACATTAATTCTTTTTTATTCTTGAGCTTTGGCTTAACTTTGTGTGATATCATTTGATAACTTCATAATTCTACAAAGTGTTTTACTTGAATTTCAACATGGTTGGTTCTTGTGTTACAACCATATTTTTTTGTTGCATTCAATTTTAACCTTTGATATTTTCATAATGATAAGTTGATTTTTATTACAAAGTATATATTTATTGGATTGCATCATGGTTGGTTCTTGTGTGACAACCATGATTGTGTTTGTATCCAATTATCTTTTGAGTACTTTTGAAAAGCCATTGTATGCTCATAATAATAATGTAATAGTTAATATCCTTTGAAAGTATGTGGGTTTCTGAATGTGATATGAATATGGAAAAGTATGAATATGAATATATTCCCCTCCAACTTATGGTATTGGAAATTTTATGAAATGAGGAAGAGAAATTTTTTTTTCCAAAAATTATCATTCTAGTTTTTTAAGGAATTGTATGGTAAAAAGTTAGAATATGACATACCTTAACTTACCCTTTGAAAATGGATAAGCTACATGTGTGTTGACTACAAAATTCTGATCATAAACTTCTTCAAGTGGTTGTACAATATATGGAGAAAAGAGAAAATATGTCTTCTATTGCTTCTACTAAAAATGCTGAATTTGTTGTGGAATGGTGTTGATTCTGTTGCTGTCATTTGATTCTGTAGCTGCCACATGATTCTGCAGCTGCTATATGATTCTGCAACTATCATCTAGTTCTGAAGTTGCATATCTTCTTCATTTTCTCCAAAATGCTTAAAATTATAGTCTTCATATCTTCAAAGCTCATTGGCACAATTCCTACTATGTGAATAGATGTTCTGATGTCGAACATAGTAGGAAATTGTTGTCCTAGTGGTAGTAATGGATGCCACTAGTCAACACGAGAACTCCCACCATTGATGACAATGAGAGTCAAGGTTATCAAACACATCTTGCTAGGTATGAATATTTTTTTTGCTGTTGAGTACCTAGACGATCCGATGAACAAGGGACATTAATGTATTCCCATTTTTCTTTGGCAAGAAGACTTGCCATTAAGGCATGCAAGTCTCAAGGTGTTTTTGCAAGGAATTTAGACTCAAAGGACTATGGAATCAATATTTTTTATTGAAGCAGGGTTTATTTGTGAAATGAAAATGATAGAAAAAGGAAAATTGAAATGAAAGATGAAAATGGAAAATGACAATGGGAAATAAGCACGTAGGTGAGCTTCTTGCTTTTATTTGTGGAGTAGACAAAAAGTAATGGAAATTGTATGTGAATGAAGGAAAATGAACAACAGACCCTTGTTGGGAAAATAATTGTGGCTTGATATGAAGTTCTCGGTTGGATTTACAATTCAAAAGGGAGGAAGAGTAATGGTCTTGATGAATATGGATATGGACTTGTTTTTATGTTTCTCATGAAATCGGTCCTTTGAAAACCAATTGTGCGCTCAATTAGTTTCCTTCAATGATCATCCAATCATCCCAAACCTGCAAAAAGAAACTTGACATAAAGAACATAAGTGTGTTAGAAAAGAAGTAGCTAATTTCTTTCTTATTCTTACGCAAAAATTAAATTTCAAATGAAACAAATTAAGGAAAATAAATTTTTTTTATATTTGGTCCAATTCATGATATCGATAATAATCCATTTTTAAAGAATAACCATGTAAAATAAATCAACTCCGTGTTGTCGGATGACTTCATGCAGTGTGTTTAGTAAAGCAATTGGCATCACAAAGATTCATTGTGTCCTGCAAGTTAAAACTTCATAGAAAAATACACATCAACAATATTAATGCCAAATGTTCAGAAATCATTTAAATAATTTCCCAATTGTTCTGCAAGCCATTATTAAGACCTTGTATCATGTATATTACATAATTTCCATCAAATGCTTTTACCTTTTAAAATAATGGGCCATTGGTTGAAAAGTGAGCGTACACGTTCTGGAAACAAAACACTTGGAAATTTTTTTTTTTTAATTTTGATTTTTTTTTTTATCTTTTATTTTTTAATTTTTATTATTATTATGTTTAATTAAAATGTTTTAGTTTTCTTAAAAAAATATTATATATGTTACCTTTAGATATATATATATATATATATTAAACAAAACAATTTATTAAATAAGGAAATTTTTTTTTTTTTAAGCCTTGAAGGCCATTCTTCTGGCCACTTACTTCCACGTTGCTCATCCTCATGTGGAAATATTTGCAAGCAACTCTCCATTGGAACATAGTAAGCTATATTAAGATCACCTTCCTCTTCACACAAAGGAGGCTCGTTTTTTCTTCTTTCTTTGCAAGGAGATTCCAGCAGATATATGTCGTCAAAGAAGACATCTCTTTCCAAATTTGAACACCTTCCTCCTTGTTTTGGTAGACAATTGGCATTTTTGACATGTAAAATGGAAATCATATCTCAAGATGGCAGGGAGTTGGAAAAGTGGCGAGTTGGCAGGGATCTTCAACGTTTATGGAGATTTCGAAACAACTTCCAATTAAATCGAGAATTATCTGCAAATTGTGGATTTGGAAAAATGCCAAGTGGAATTGAGCACAAATGGAATGTGCATCAAACACAAATGAACTCTCCCACCTGAAACGTGTCGTGTTCAAACAATTTACTGTGCCACAAAAAAAAAATTCCTAATCATTTTTCCCCCACGCACACTGCAAATTAAGGCTCTAAAGAACCCATAAACTCTCCCAAATAGTTGAAAAATTCAGAAAACTATTTTTGGATTACCAAATTTCCCCTGTTCTGAGAAAAACCCACATCTCAGTTTTTCCAAATTCATTTCGGTTTGCTTAGAAACTGCGTTTTAAAATCGGGTTTCAAAACAGCGACGCTTTCTGGCAATTACGTTTTCTGTAAAAATCAATTTCGAATTTGTCTGATGTTTGTCATGCCATTGAAATTTTATTTTTTTTATTTTATTTCAACTCTTCCATCGCCCTTCACTGAATTCCCCTTTGAATTGTGTTTTAATGGAACTCAGATTTGGTTGCAGGGCCAAGCAATGTTGAAATAGATTCATTTGTGTGAGTGACAGTAATACGGGCAGAGGTGTTGTCCAATAACTCATGTAGTAGACAGAAAGCAAGTCGAGACCAATTGGTTGGGGTTCAAGGAGTTCATGGATTGAAGATCCGACTGTATAAAAATAAAAATAAAAAAAATGAAATGAAAATTCTCTTGGGCAATCCGTTCCTCACCATGATCCAACTAATCACTGTCTCAAAAGAAGGAATCAGAGGAGAGGGAGGATGTATGTTGTGGTAAAATTTCCGGAGATTCTTTCTCCAATTCGATAATCACAACCTAGAAGAATGGATCACATGGTTGAATTTGACTAAGAAATTGATGAATGGTTGTTGCCTGAAGTAGATTGAGAGTTTGAAGCAAATGCTACAGCTGCAAGCTGAATAATGTTTCAAGCTTCCTATCAAATTTTGAAATCGAAATTTAGCTTGCAAATATCTAACTTTGCGTTTTCATCAGCAGTGCATTTTGAACTATGATCTCGACCTTTTTCAAATGATGTATTTTTATTTGTTTTATTATGTGAAACGTGGATTTAATTTTTGTTTTTGTTTTATTGTTCAAAGTTTTTCAAAAGGCCATGACCATTGCGTTGATTTTTTTTATTATATATATATATATATATATATATATATATATATATATATATATATATATATATTATTATTATTAATTAATTAATTGTTATGTTAATAAAATTACATATGTTATATTTTCAAAAATTAAAAATATACATATATATTTTACTAAACAAAACAATTTATTGATTTTTTTTTCTTTTTTTCTTTTTTTTAAGTTTATTGTAAAATTAAATCAAATGAAATGATGAATACAAAATTTTAGCTGCAGAATTTCATTCCGTAGCTAAATATTTTATTATTATTATTATTTATTTAAAAAAAAAATATATATATATATATATATATATATATATATATATATATATATATATATATATATATATATATATATCATTTTCTGATTCTCCAGATCACACAAAGCACAAGAGGAGAGCATACTCAAGAAATTATTGACTTTTTTTTTTAGATGTAAGAAATAAGGTCTCCTAATTACACTTCTCCGGCAACGGCGCCAAAATGTTTAGTCAATTTAATGTCTTGAATTGCTAACATAAATTATCGACCGGTGTTAGTAAACTGATGAAGTGTGGTGCACTGTATGTGCTTAGTTAACCTTTCTTTTACTTCGTTGTTTTGTATTTTATATTGTTCTCGGGGGTTTTGTTCTTTGATGTCTAAAAAGTGTTAATCTAAAAACTATGAAAAGAATCAAATGAATCTAATGAATTTTAGGAAGGAAGAAAAGGAAATGTTCCTAAGTTAATTTAATTTGCAGAAAAATAAACCAAGAACTGTTGACTGGTTAGAACCTAATTTGGAAAACAAAGCATCTATTTTATATTATCATTAGTCCTATTCCATGGATTTAAGTCTTAAAGCTAAGAATGAAATTGCAGTGCTTGAAAGTAAAGACAGAAAATGAAATCAACTAATGTATTTCAGGTTACTCCAACATTCAATTATGAAGTATGACCTTCTTGAAATGATGTATTAAGCAACTTTTTGTACTTGATAATTTAGAAAATCAAATAAATCATGCAGAAGGTAACTCATTAATTGCATTCATTAAACATTCAATCATCCAATTTATGAAGTATGACTAAATCAATCTCCTTGGAATAATCTTTAAGAATATCAGTGATGCAACTAAGTGAGCATCTGAAATCAAAATGTAAAAGCATAAACAACTAATGTATATTTGATTTTCTTCAACATTCAATATGAAGTAGTACCCTCTTGAAGTGTTGTATAAGAAGTCAATTACACCTTAGTTTCTAAATTCCTATAAAGCAAATAACAATGTGCAGAGTAAATTCAATCACTGTATGAATTAGACATTCAACCATTCAATTTAGGATCATCATCATCTTGAAATGGATTTTAGGAACATCCATTGATATAATTAATTGATAGTTCTAATTTAAGGAAATAAATGGAAAAACAGTAAAGAAAACTAGATAACTGTGAATTATTATTGCTCCAAAGCAATCCAATTTTGGAAAGTAGATAAGACTCTACTTTCTTGAGATGCCTATTAGGAAACATAAGATTACACAGTAAAGTAAATCTACATTTGAAAATAAAATAAAAATTGCAATGGAAAACTAAACTATTTGCATGAATCCAAATAAAACAAACTAATTCATCTTACAAATTTATAAAGGGATGCACATGGTTGATGGGGGGCCCTTCCATTGTCCAATAGCATTCCAACTAGCAAAAATTCACATTCCGAAACTCAACAATAGAAAAGTACTTTCTTTATTCATAAACTCACAACTTACATAATGGAAATCTACACTCCTAATCTCATTACATCAATAGCTCTTCACTTTACATCCAATTCCATCTCAACCTTGTTACAAAACATTTTATAATTCTTTCTCTTCTTCTCCTATTTTTTCACATACCTTGATAGGAGAAAGTTTCCCCTATTTATACAAAAATATGAGAAGTTATCTCATTAATGAGAGTCCTTGAATCTCTCCCTATATCTCTAGTGTTACAATCAAAATAAGAAATGATAAGACACATGTCTTCTTAGAGTTTCAATACAAATAGGAAATGAGACACATATATTCTTAGAGTTTCAATACAAATAGGAAATGAGACACATATCCTCATGATCCCATGATCTTCTCCACTCAAATTCGAATTTGGTTTTGGGAGACCACATAAAGGCCTTTTAGAAGCTTCCTTTTGACCTACACATGGCAACAATCTCATCCCACTTGCTAGGTATAAGCATATGCACATTATTTTCTAATTTTTAACCAAAAATTCACTTAAAAATGCTAAGAATTATTAAAGTTTGGAAAAACATAAATGTAACCTGATAGTGGTAATGGTAAGGTAAATGTAATGAAATGGAGGTGGAGTGAAGGTGGTAATATGGAAATATAAGTGAAAATGTAATGGAAGTGAATGACAATTTCAAGGCGCAACAATAAGAAACAGAATTTTCTCTAGACGTCCTTGGCTACAGCTCTGAAGGAAATTATTTTTGAAAACCAAAGTTATTGGCTTCCTCGTTGGTCTCCTCGGTTGAGTCCGAGTCAGAAAAAAATGGCCAAATTTCCCATCTTGGCATTCAATAGATCCATCGCCAATTGCAACCTAACCAATTTGGCTTCCAACAAATTAAGCTTCTCACTTAGCAGAGACAAATGTGCTCTTGATTCATGTTGAGATTCAACAAGATGATGAGCTTAGTGAAAAGAGTCGCCTTCACTAAGTGGGCCCGCAGGCTATTTTTGGCTCAAGTCTATTTTTAGACTATGTCTATTTTTAAACATGATGTTCATATTTCAGAAGTTGCAGGATGCTAATTGTGGATGGTTGATCAAGTTGGAAAAATAGATGAAATTATTTTTTTAGAATATTGGGCGAAGTCTATTTATAGGTCGTCAATCTAAAAATAGATGCATGTCGATTATTATTAGCTTTTAATAATAATCAGACTTTAAACAACAACTTATTCTCTTGGAGCACTTCAGTTCAGTGCACAGATGTGGCACAGCAGCTGACAGAAGGAATTACGCTATTTCTAAGGGTTTACTGGAGCTAATGCATGGAAGACTCAGTGAGAACTCAAGTAGCAGAGTTATGACACAGTTGGAAGAAGTAGTTATGGAGTTGTATTTAGTTTAACTAAGTTAGACTCAGTTGAGCTAGTTGTATCTAGTCTAACTGATTGATACACTAGTGAGAGTGGAGTGAATTAATTAGTTAATTAATTCACAAATAATAACTCATTAATCAACTGAACAATACAGCAGTTAACTATAGTGCATGGCCGTTTCAGTGGAGACCAGTGGAGAGATAGGTGAAAGGGCAAGATAGACTATCTGTTGTGACTATAGTGATGCATTCATTGCATCACACACTCAGTGGAGATGCCAATGAGGATTGCGCAGTCAAGGATGGTGTAATTCGAATTCATTTAGAGCTATTCTTCATCAGAGATTACGCAGTGGAGGCAGGCTAGCAGGAGGCAAATATTGGTCCATGGATTTGCAAGATTGGTCCTGATTAGTGTATGACGATTGTACTGTACTGAGGGCTTGTGATAAGCTTTGTATGTTTGTATGAGATTGTCATATGATCTCCATGTTACATAATATATAGTTGGGGTTTTCAGCTTCAGGCTTTCCCAGTTAAAAATTGTGTTATGTGCGATTGATTATTTTTGTTTATGCTTCACATGTGTGTGCAACTAATTTTTCCGCAAAAGATTAACAAGTGGAATAGATTCAGTATCTTGCATAAAGTTAAATAGTGTGAGATCGGGTGGATCTTGGACATATGCATGCTTAGTGCATATAATTTCTACAATTCATTCAATTGTGTTTTCCCCTGCATGTATATCATACTAATTACATACTCCGGGGAGGCTGAGAGTTTTGCTAAGAAAAAATCACCATTCGCTCTCTCCATATTATATGAATTCTCCATTAAAAATGCTGCAAAACTATCACTTAAATCACCCAAATGACATGAGAACCAATTGAGCCACTCTACTACATCAAAATTATGCCGTATCCTCCTATACCTAAGCTTCGCTGCCTTTTCCAATTTAAATGTCCTTCCATCGCTTTCAATATCACAATGCTTGCAAGTAAGAGGTTAATATTGGAGGCTTTACAACACACTGGATATCGCTCTTAAAATGGGATATGATAGCATCTAGGCACTCCAGACACGAACTTTCCACTGGGCACACATTGTATCCTTCAAAGTAGAGATAATATCATTCCATTCCTCATGTTTCTGGTCAACACTGGTACGAAATCAAAGTAATCCCAAACCTCCCCTTCAGGTCCAGGATAATAGACAAAAACCTCGTAGACATCCTTGAAATTACTAAATAACCAAAATTCTCTAAAAAACAAATTCTAAGACCTTCATGTGAAGGGCGCCTGCCCAAATTCACGAGCCTTTTGTTGCATTATTCCTTTTTCAAAGAAGAGAGGCATTGGACATGGGAAATCTTATGATATTTATAATCATAATTTCAAAAGTCAAGATTGGCTCCAACCTCCCCTAGGCAATCTCTATTTCCTCAATTTTTTTCTAAATATTTGAAGTTGTCTAATGAGTTATATACACCTAATTGGTGAATGCAAGGGCTTGAAAAAAAAAACTCATTTTATGTTCACAATTTTCCCAGTCTTCACAAAACTTGTATTCCTCGAGTCTATCTTTGCAACTTTAGGGGCAATTGCTAGTAATTAATTGTTTACTTAAATATTAATTAACGGTAGCCTAGGCTTTGTCAATCTCAATTCAATTTTTAATAATTTACATACAAGTTAAGTGGTCCTAATTTTTATTAAGAAAATAATTTGATTGATTGAAAAGAGTTGCTTTTGATTAACAAAATAATTTGATTGATTAAAGAGTTGCCTTTCATTTTAAGTTATGTAGAAATTATATACAATATGCATGTATATATCTGGACTCTCCTGATCTAACAATATTTATCTTCTTGCTAAATACAGAATCCTTCCACTATAATTCTTGCGAAAATTTAATCAACAATTGCAAAACACATGAAGCAATAAAAACACACATAACACAGTTGTTTAACGGGAAAGCCTAAAGCTAAAAACCCCAACTATCATATATTATGTATCATGGAGATCATGTAAAAATCTCATACAAAGGTTAATACATCAAGCTCTCAGTACAATACAATTGTCACACACTAACATAGAAGAAATCTGCAAATCCATGCACCAATCTCTGCCCTCCTGCTAGCCTGCCTCCACTGCGCAATCCAAGCTGATTACAAAGACCAATTCGATGCAATCCCACTCTCCTTGACTGCGTGATTATCATTGGCAACTCCAATGTATATGTAGATGCAATTCATGCATCACTAATAGTCACAACAGATAGTCTATCTTGCCCTTTCACCTATCTCTCCACTGGTCTCCACTGAAACTGCCATGCACTGTAGTTAACTGATGTATTGTTCAGTTGATTAATGATTTATTATTTGTGAATTAATTAACTAATTAATTCACTCCACTCTCACTAGTGTATCAATCAGTTAGACTAGATACAACTAGCTCAACTGAGTCTAACTGAGTTAAACTAAATACAACTCCATCAACTACTTCTATAACTCCACCAAACTCTGTCACATGAGTTCTAACTGAAGTCCTCATGCATTAGCTCCAGTAAACCCTCAGGAATAGCGTAATTCCTTCTGTCAGCTGTTGTGCCACATCTGTGCACTTAACTGAAGTGCTCCAAGAGAATAAGATAATGTTTAGAGTCCAAATATTATTCAGAGCTAATAATATTCGACATATCTATTTTTAGACTGGCAATCTAAAAATAGATTCCGCCCAATATGTCTAAAAATAGAAATCCATCTATTTTTCCAACTTGACCAACCATCCACAAATAGCATCCTACAACTCATAGAATATGATCGACATGTCTAAAAATAGACATAGTTTAAAAATAGACTTTGCGACAAAAATCACCTATGTGAGCCCCACCTAGTTTAGGTGATCATTTTCCAACTAGGATCAGGAATGATGTTTCAGGATGCCTCCTTCACTGTTTCTTGTTGCAATCTTCAACACTCCCTCTCAACAAGAAAGGATTGTCTTTGCATGCGACATGCAACTCCATGCATTCGCCCTGCAACCTTTTCAAGCGCCATGCAACTCCATGCATCTGCTCTGCAACTCCTCTGAAACTGAATAGGCTCCAAACAACTCAATCAGTCTTGATGCATCTAGCATCTATCATCAAAGTCTTCGACTTCTGCTTGGCCAACTGCACATGTCATCAGGAACCACTGCGTTGTTGAACTCTTTGCACCCATGCACTCTTGCACTTGCTGTCAACTCTGATCCGCGCTCCAGTATCCGACACTGTCACTTTGATCTGCCTGCATCACTCCAACTGATCTTGCTACTGCTGCGCTGTGGGCACCTCGTAGCCAGGTTCAATTCATGAGATCCACACCATCTCATGAATCCTGCCCAGAAATATCCTCTTGGGATTACTCATGCATGTCGCCCCACCTCTCACCTGGTGGTATAGCTGCATGCACTCCCTCTGCCCATCTGGCATGAAATTTCTCTGCATGAGTGGTTTCTTCCACTCCATGATCCTCATCTTGTGGCTACTCCACATCCCGAGGTTCACTCTTACCTGCATGCAAATCCTGCTCCCTCTCAAGCTTCAATTGCATGTCTTTCTTGCACTTCCCAACAGTAGGAAGCTCCGTAGAAATCCCATCTACTTCAAGTCTGTAGAGATTCTTGGCTCGAATCCCAACCTTCTTGACTTGTCCTGTTGCTTTGTACCGAAGGAAAACTTTTCCTTCACTAAAGACAACATCATACCCTTTATCCTCTAACATTGTGACTGAGATTAAATTCTTCTTTAAACCTGGAACATGCACTACATCTTGTAAAAGAATGAGTTTACCTGACTCCCTCTGAAAGGTAATAGTACCAATGTCGGTCGCATTGTATCATCCATTGTCGCCCAACTCAACCTGCAACTGGAGATCTTTCTCCACCAAGTCACTGAAAAGGCTCACATCTCCCATCATGTGAAAGGAAGCGCCACTATCAAAATACCACCCCGATCCCAATGCACTAAACACCATGCATGCGATCAATGAGAAGTCCAACTCAAATTGCGAGGCAAGAGCCTCACCAGCTGCAGCTCCAGCAGCCTGCTTGTTCTTCTTCTTCTGTGGACAATTTGTGGCGTAATGCCCATGTTCGTGACAGTGAAAACACTTCACTTTGGACATGTCATGCTCTTTGCCATCTGCACCGAATTGAGAAGGATTTTTCTTCCCCTTCCCTTTCTTTGCTTTAGCAGCCAAAGCACAATCCTCTTCATCATCATTCTTTAATGAAGAGCCATCCCTGGTACTCCACCTTATCTCCTCCTACACAAGATCCGACCAAAGTCGCTCCCATCCTGGAAGTTTCTCCCGACCATTGACAGAGTCCTCGTAGCTATGCCAACTCTTCGGAAGCCCAAGGAGAGCCAAGCTCAACAAGTCTTCTTCATCCACACTAACTCCTACACTCCCAAGCTCATCCCTGTAGTGGACAAAATTTTTCAAGTATATCGGAATAGTGTCATTCTTCTCCATTTTTATTTTCCTGAGCTTGTCTTTAAGCGCCAACTTCCTCTGGTCACTTTTTCTTTGGAACAATTCTATCAAAGCCTTCCACATCAAGAATGGATTGGCTTTACTGTGAAGGTTGGACACTACGTGATCCTTCACACCTTCCAATAGAATCCTTCGCCACCTTGCCACCTTCTTTTTCCATGGGTCAAGTGTGGCTGCATCGCTAGAACCCGGTTTAGGAATGTCAACATCTATGAACTCCTTCAACCCATTATCCTCCAGCACCGCCTCCATCCTGTCCTTCCATGCAATATAATTCAAGCTACCCTCAAGGGCACACTCCAATCGCAATCTATTGAAAGACATTTCAATGAATGCTCAACTTCGACACCAAGAAAACACTGCAGCAATTTCGAATTCCACCAGCACAAAACTCAATTGTTTCAATAATTGCAATTGCTCCAATGATCAACGCTCCGATACCATGTAGAAATTATATACAATATGCATGTATATATCTAGACTCTCCTGATCTAACAATATTTATCTTCTTGCTAAATACAAAATCCTTCCACTATAATTCTTGCGGAAATTTAATCAATAATTGCAAAACACATGAAGCAATAAAAACACACATAACACAGTTGTTTAACGGGAAATCCTGAAGTTAAAAACCCCAAATATCATATACTATGTATCATGGAGATCATGTAACAATCTCATACAAATATTAGTACATCAAGCTCTCAGTACAATACAATCGTCACACACTAACATAGAAGAAATGCGCCGTCCATGCAATCTCGGCCCTCACAACTGCTTTGCCTCATGCACAATCAAGGCGGTACAAAGACCAATTCGATGATACACTCTCCTTGAGTATATTGATTATCATTGGAAACTCCAATGTATATGTAGATGCAATTCATGAATCACTAGTAGTCACAACGGATAGTCTATCTCACCCTTTCACCTATCTACGCAACTGGGTAAATACTAGATACCCAATGACATACCTTGTGGACAAGCTGTTTTATTATTGTTCGGTTGATTAATGAGTTATTATTTTTCAGATTAATTCACTCCACTCTCACTAGTGTATCATTCGGTTAGATTAGAGACAACTATCTCAGGCGAGTCTGGCCAGTCCAAAAATAAATGCAACTCCACCAGTACTTCTCCAACCACCAAACTCTCTCACATGAGTTCTAACTAAAGTATCCATGCAATAGCTCCACTTAACCCTTAGGAAAAGCGTAATTCCTTCTGTCAGCACCTGTGCCACATCTGTGCACTTAACTGAAGTGCTCCAAGAGAATAAGATAATGTTTATAGTCCAAATATTGTTAAGAGCTAATAATATTCGACATATCTATTTTTAGACTGGCAATCTAAAAATAGATTCCGCCCAATATGTCTAAAAATAGAAGTCCATCTATTTTTTCCAACTTGACCAACCATCCACAAATAGCATCCTGCAACTCATAGAATATGATAGACATAGTCTAAAAATAGACTTTGCGACAAAAATCACCTGTGTGGGCCCCACCTAGTTTAGGTGATCATTTTCCAACTAGGATCAGGAATGATGTTTCAGGATGCCTCCTTCACTGTTTCTTGTTGCAATCTTCAACAAGTTACTTTAATAGTAATCTATCCATTATTAACAATTTAATTTTAGATTTTATAAATAAAACCATTTAAATAAAAATGAATTTTAATTTCTTTTAATATATATATATATATATACAACTTGAGTGGGCCTAGTGGTTAAGAGCATGTGTTTTCTCCTAAGATTTCACAGGTTCAAAACCAGAGGGGGGTAGAGTATGTATGCCTTCGTACACTTAGTAGTTAAATCGCTGCATGGAGGTGGGTCCCTTATCCCACAAAAAATGGGGTCTCATACACCAATTTGGTGTATGTCTGGTCTTGTATATATATTAAATTACAATTATGACAATCTTCTAAATTCATTATTCAGTTAAAAGAAATTCTCTTTTTTTTGACATATTGACTTGTTTTTTTTATTTTTAATCAAACTTCTCCTATGTTTGAGTGCACCAAAGCAAACTTCACAGTTCCTGAATATTTTTTTTGGATGTGAGTTTTCTTCTCAACAGACTCTTTATTTTTGTCCAAACAACAACTAAATCCAACTTTGAACACCCAACTTCATATTAAATTCTCATTCTTGAAATGGAAAGTATGTATATAATTTAAACTCTAACTTGTTTAAGATGATCTCTTTCACTATTATAGAGAAGCCAAATCTGATAATAATGGAAGAGATCATTCCATTGAGATATAACAATATATGAATTTACCCAAAAAAAAATCTTGGTCAAGATACCAATAATATTAGAAAACCAATATTTAGAACAACATTTTTCTGGTTTGTCCCTTATATGAAGACTCGTTTTCCCAACTTCCAAGAGATGTGCAGAATTCACAATCCTGCTCTTCATTTTTTACCATATTTTTCTGGTTTTATTTTAAACATAAGGGCAGTGACTATTTGGCACTGAATTTCCCGTGAATTACACCAATAGGTTTACATTGGGAATTTTTGTAGTGAATTTTCACTGGTGTAGTAGATGTGGCATATGGGTATTCAAACTATTATCTTTTGTATGTTTTTTTATGGTCAAGAATATGGTTACAAAAGAGCTTTGTAGCTAAAATTTATAATCTCGCACATTGTACTGAGCCTTCAATCAATTCAAAGAGATGATATTTTCCATATGAATAACATATTTCATAATTTTAATTATCAACTGGTTTTCAAGACAAATCACCATTGATCTTTGTTTAGTCGAATTTCAAGAAAAATCATGAAAATTAAGACAATTTGAGAGCAAACTATACTACTAAGATCTAGCTCTGACCACAGCCCAACCAAGGAGTAATTTGGAGTCATGAGCTTGGCGGGATAGTCGTCAATATTAGGTCATAGCCATGTGACCATTATACTTAGTGTTGGGTACTTGCTTAAAATATATTAGATACTTTAATACACGCAAGTAAGTACAACTAAAACTTTGCTTGCCACCATGTCCTAATCTGGTTATCTGGTATCTAGTTTTGTTTGAATTTAGAATACGGTGTGTGCGAGGTAAATGTTTCTTTCCCTATCCATTGTTCTAATATATTCTTGCCTTTATTGCTTGCAATGAAGTGAGTGATAGTATCAAGGCTCAATAATTCCAATGATTATGGTAGAATAATTGTTAAGAGATCCCAAGGTTGAAGCCAGACATAACGCTAGGAAGAAGCACTGAGAACCCTTTTTCATGGTTTCTTCAGCCGACCATTCCTTATTTATATCAGTAATGCGAGATTTTTCTATGAAGACGCAAGGATTTTCTTGAATTTAGACAGCGTAAATAAGTGACCTTTTAGGTTATAGTTTTGACCAGAGATCACAATGTGGCAACTTCTGTTAATAGCTGCTATTGGCACTGGATTTTTCATGCGATGTTTGTGGAAGAGATCAATTGCCCTCAACAAAGAAGAATCCACTGGAAATGGTGCTTTGAAGAGTCTGGGTTTGGATTTCATCAATCATATCTCTAATGGTGATGATACCCACATTGTAGAAGACAAAAAAGCTGACCATGTGCTTTTCCTGAGAGCAAACAAGCTATTGGAGAAGCTTCTGCAATGATTATAACTACTTGTGTTGGGTCCCTTGAAATACCACTCTCATGGAAAGGAAATGTCAAGGCTTTTCATGGATACAGAGGGAGAGGGTTTTGCATGGATGCGTAGGGTTCCGAGTAGTTTCACTTTAAACTTGGAATAATTATGGTATTTTATCATAAGTAGATGGACTAAACTACTTGGGAGATCCTGTGATAGATATATATTTTAAAGAAGAATAAAATTTTGAGGCCGATTGACCTCAGGATTTCCTCGTCTCTACGAAACTCGAGCTTGCGACAGACCTTGTAGAAATGCTTGAAAGAGAACCTTTGTGGTTTCCAATAATTAGTGAAGGACAAGGCTTTGTGGGAGTTAATGGCCCACAAAAGTTGTTGTCGCGGAGTCACTCGAGAGCTAATTATCACCCATCCATTGTGAGGAAGCAGAATGTGAGTTTCGAAATCCCGTCCATTGCGAGGAAGGGGAATGTGACTTTCCACGTGTGAAATTTTGATTTGTGAGGAAGAGGAAAATGGAGAATGATAATTGGTTGGGCTAAACAGTGTTTGCTCAGCCGCCTTCATAGAAGAACACTTTCGGTGTAAATATATATTTGTTTATTTTTTAATTAAATTTTTTAAAGAATAAATATTCAAAATCCCTTACCTTACATTTTATGCCAAGGCTAATCGTCTTGTATACATAGGCTTTCCTTTCCATATCATGTGGGATGCCAATATAAGCGGCTTTCGCCTCTTATCATAATATGGTAGAATATGGTAGATTTTAACAACAGAGTATCGACTCCCTTCTTCCAGAGCAATAATAATAGTCGATATCAAAATCTACGGTGAGTTTCTTAGATGTTGTCATCGTTCTTTGGAAGCAACTACAAGATGCATTCAACATAAAACAATTCATTAAATATGGGATTCAAAGTAGTGAAAATTATGCACCATAGTGAATCAATTATTGTGTGAGAAAGTGTATTCCCAAAGGACCCACTACTCAAAGAGTCCTCTTGTCTAAAGCTATTCATATGTAAAGATTCTAAGTTGGCATTGACTTCAAGACCCCGTGGAATTGGAATTTCGCTTTGAACCTGAGTTTATGGAGAGTTGTTGCAATTGGAATTTGGGATTCTATTTTCTATGCCCTTCAGCCATACACCATACACCATGTTGTTGTTATGCAAGTCCTGATTCATTGAGATTTTTTCAAACTCCTACTCCAAGAGATCGAGAGCATTGCATGGATCTGCCCTTTCACACGTGTAGTGAAGAAAACAAAATGATTGTTTCAAGCTTTAATTTGATTTAAAGACTGGTAGTCCTTTGGTCGCAATTTCATTTCAGCGGCGAGCTCATGCGGTGTACGCAACTAAACCCATGGAATGAATAGAAGTATACTCTCGTAAGAGCTCACGTGATATTCATTCGATCTAACACTACAACGGCTGAAAAAAATTTCAAGTACATTATTGTGGGTGGTGGCATTGTAGTTGTATGTCAATTTCTCTCCTTGAGCTGATTCTTTTAGTGTTGCTACTACAGTCTGACGCTGCAGTAGTGAAGGGGTTGGAGCTTAATGCATGAAAACATGATAACGGGACAAGAAAATTCTGAACATGTGGAAACATATGATCTAGGACAAGTGAAAATTGCCTCATTAGCCAAAGTTGGGAAGTGGGTTTGGGTCAATGCCAAATAGTATCAGGGAATTTTAAAATGAAGACTAGCCCGTCTAAAATGGGAGCATCCAAGGAAAAAATGGACTCAAAGGAAAAGTACTTGAGCCATTCGCAATAAGCAATATTCAAACAAGTCCCCTTTGCAAGCATATGGCAACATGCCCAGAGGAAAATTCATTGATGATTCTGCCTTGTACAGTCCCACATCCACACCTCTCACCTAGTCATTTGATCTCTATGTGACATAATTGTTAAGTTCAAAAAAGAGGTTGGAGGTTCTAGAAGCTAAAGAGTAGGAAATGGATCATACATTTCATGTAATAACAGTTGAGAAACGGGCTTTAGCAGAAAGCAATAAATTTTTGAAGGAGGAAGTGGCATTGCCACAGGAAGCTCTCCTGATAGGGAAGACAGAATGGCAACGCATGAAGGCAGATGTGCAAAACATGAAGAAATTTGTAGTGGAGAGTGCATAGGTTGCGAATGAGAAACTATCCCATGATAAAGGGAAAGTGGTTGCCCAAATAGACAACCATGAAGAGACAACAAGAGAAGAAAGGAAAGAAGGCTCCACAAAAGTTTCCAAAACTTGGCCTGAAGTTATTAGCAATTCTACTAATAAGGAAGGAGAAGCAAACTTTCGGTTTGATAAGATGAAAGATATAGAAAGCAAGGAAAGACAATAGAGAGCAGCAAACATAGTTATTAAAGGGGTGAAAGACTATGGGAAAATTGAATATACTTTTGACCTTGCAAGGGACTTCTTGAAAGACAAGCTTCTATGGCAAGGAAAAATATGCCAAGCATGGAGGAAAGGAAATTTTAACAGTGAGAGAGCCAGCCCCATAAGATTCATCATGCCTAGTTTGCATGATAAAGATATCATTCTAAGCAAGAAGCAACTCTTGAGGTGTTCTCGTTTTTTTCTAGAAGAAGATTTAACTATAGACAACAAGAGGAAAGGAGGGAGGAAATTTCAAAGGTTAGGGCAGCAAGAGATGAGGGAAAAACAACAAGGATTTATAAGGGTAAATTTTTTATCACGCGATTTGGACCTCCTTCCAAAACAGGGCAGCAAGATGATAATAATGAAGAGACAACAAACCCTTTAACAGGAAATCAGGAAGCAAGGTCAGTATTGGAAAACAGGGACAAAGACTCAAATGTGAGTCTTGCATGTCAAAACAAATAGCAATCAAGTCATACCCAAGTTTTCTTAAGTTTATGTTTTTGGAACTACAGAGGTTACCCATGGATATGAGGACCTGCGTTAGGGCCTATTGCGGAAGATAGAGACATAATTTAACTCATAGAAACACATGAACATGAAGGGTGCAAGACACCTTTGTTTGAAGGGTACTAGAAGATGGCAGTGTGGAACAAGGCAACAGGGAATGGCAAAGGACATAGGGGTATCATGGTATTAATGAGGGAAAAGGAAAGTCGTTTCATTCAGCTAGAAAAAGATCAAGACTCAAGTAAACAATTAATTTGGTTTAAAATATCAGAAAATTGAAATCACATCAAAATTGCAGCATGTTATTTTGCGCCATAAGTTTAAAATTTTTATGAAAGTAGAGGGCTTGACCAAAAAGATCTCTCTGCATCCTTAAAGGCATATATTGCAACATATTCTCAGATAGGTGAAGTCATTATAGTGGGTGATTTCAATGTTAGGGATGCAACTGGGCAAGTTAGCATTCTTTGTTGTAAAGAAGACTACGACCCTATCTGGCTTACAAAAGAGAGTAATCATCAGTGGGAAAGAATTTTAGAGGATAAGGGATGCAATCTCTTTGGTTAACAATTTCTTATTCGATGTGGGGCTTTCAATTTAGTCATTTGTAATTGATTGACTATATGGGAAAAGTCTGGTAATTTCACTTGCAATGCTTACAATGGAGCAAGTGTAGTAGAATATGTAATTTGCTCACATAGTTTGTGTGAGAAAATGGAGGAAATTTTGATTGGAGATCAGCTTTGGGACTTAATATCAGATCACAAACCAATTTATATAAGCTTCTCTTGGAATGGAAAGAAGTAGTTAGGGTCAAAAACTCAGTGTGTTCAATAAAATCTTCCAAAGGGAAGAATTTTTTTTACTCCAAAAAATTTTAGTACATTCAAATTAGCGCTAGAGAGGCTCTTCAAGAAGGAGAAAATATCATTTCACGACCTACATAGTCACGAATTAACACATTTAATTTAAAGCACACTTGGAGATTACAAAAGAGAAAAAATTAAGTAGTTTGAAAAACTTGCTTTCCGATAAATGCTTGGTTTGACAACGAATGCAAAAAGGCAAGGAAAATGTGGAAAGAGTCAAACAAGGATAACATAAATCTCAAACCTTACGAGCAGATATTAAGAAAGAAAAAGACTGATTTCATGGTTTTGAGGAGAGAAGAACTAATCTTCCTTGGGAGAAATAACCCCAAATTATTTTGGAAGGAGCTTCAACCAAGAAAGATACAAACTGATAACAATATTACATCTTCTAAATGGTTTGACTATGCAAGACAAATTTGTGAGCAGGATTCCAAGGTTGACCCTCCTCCTTTGGTTAACACTGATACAACACTCTTCGCGGTGCAAGAGGTAGAGACGGGCATCAAGAAGTTGGGTGTTGGAAAAGCAAAAGACTTAGTTGAAATCCAACCAGAGTATCTAAAGTGGGGCTTAAAAATTATTGCACCTCGCATTACAAAAAAATTCAACATCATCATACAACAAGGGTTCCCCACTGATTGGACAACTAGTTTTGCAATACCTCTTTTCAATAGTGGTGATGTCAATAATCCCTCCAACTATAAGACCATAATGATAAACCCCTTGTTTCCAAAGCTATTTGGAAGCATGTTAGAAAATAGAATAAGCAAGTGGGGAAAAGAAAGAGATAAGCATGCTAAAGGACAAGCAGGTTTTAGACTTAAACATTCCATAATTGATCATGGTATAAATTTAAGGCACTTCATTGAGAAGGTTTGGGAGAAAAAGGAAGAAGTATTTTTTTGCTTTGTTGATTTCAAAAGATCCTTTGACATGGTTCCTAGGGATAAGCTTTGGCACAGAATGGAGGAACTTAGTGTTCCCATGCAATTGAGAGCAATTGTGCATAGGTTGTATGAATAGGTGAAAGTCAAAATTAGAACTTCAGCAGGAATTTCTAAAAGTTTTAGAAGCGATATCAGGGTTAAAAAAGGTTTCCCATTGTCTCCTACCCTCTTTGGTTTATATATCGACAAGCTTGAAGAGTGGTTAAATTTGCAAGGGGGTGACGATATCCATTTGGGCAAGTTTGTTATAAGGCTTCTTTTGTACGCAGATGATCTTATTATGATTGCTAAATCTTCTCTCGGTTTGCAAGAGCACTTACTTTCCCTTGAGATTTTTTGTAGAATTGTGGGGATGCATGTCAATACCACCAAAATGAAAGCAGTAGTTTTCTCTACCAAAAGAAACATAACCAACATAAGTTCTACTTTGAAGGCAACATTCTAGAAGAAGTTGTGGATTACAAATACCTCAAAATTGACTTTAACATAAATCTAAGTTGGGATGGATATAGAAAGAAAAGAACTTTTGGGGGGTTGGAAAGCATTTTATGCTTTTCAAAATAGATGTATAGAGGAAAAGTTATGGGACTGGAAAACCACTCTAACTATTTTTGGGCTTTTAGTGATTCCGATGATTCTCAATGATTGTGAACTTAGGGCCAACAGTACATCCGACATGCAGTGGAAACAAATTCAGAAAATTCAGAAGCATTTGATTACAAACGAATTCAAAATTAAAAGTGCAATTCCTTATGCAATCTTGTTAAGTAAAACAGGGGCTTCTCCTATTGAAGTAATAAATTTTGTGCGGGTCATAAGGTATTTGAAAAAAAATGAGAAAATGGAAGAGGGAAAATGGCCTAAGGTTGTGTTTAATGACATATTGGGCACATGAAAGAAGACTTGGATGTGGCAAAATAACAAAAAGTTTAGCAAATGGGGCATTTGCTTGAGCATGTGTCCCACTAACAGTAAAGAGATAAAATCTTTTGTTATCGATAAGTTCCACAAAGGTACTTGGGAAAATGAGCTAGGGAGAAAGAAAAGGTATTATATTGAAGAGTTTAATCCTAATCATAATCATCAACAAAAAACGTACATAGGGGCTAATATTTCTTGGAGAGCCAAAATTCTTATTGCTCAATTAAGGACTAATTCGCATAAACTGCGTTGTGAATAAGGGCACTAGAAAAGGCCAAAAGAAGTGTGGGAGGAAAGAGTATGTATATTTTTCTCTTTCGGAAAAGTGGAAACAGAAAAAAAAAATTTCATTTTAGAATGTGAGGCCTTCAAAGACAATAGGGAAAGTTATGCAGATATTTTCACAGCTAACCCTTGGGATATTCTATTCAGCAAGGGATTTGTCGAGAAGTTAGGAGAGTTTATTGTGAAACTTCATAGGAAAATGGTAGAATATAAGAGCCAGATAGAGAAGTAATATTTCCCATAGGCTATCTTTAGTCTCATGGACGTTAAAATAACTTCTTCTTCTTCCCTTAAAATAGTGTTGTATTTAATAACCCAATTCTCCTTTATCTCCCCTTTAAACAAGTGCTACATGGTAGCTATTACCTGTCGGTTAGTTTAAATATAACTAAGTTTTAATAAAAATAAATAAAAAGTTACAATTGTATATATCTCAACAATTGCATAGAATTACATTTAGGCAAAAAAATACATTTACTATTTATTATCTTTTTTTTGTTCCTTTATTCTTACGTGATGTTAGTAAATGAAATATGAAAATCCACATAATCCTAATCCATTATAATTTAGTGATTTTTCCCATCATACAGTCAATGACTTAAGCCTTCCAAATGAATTCAATGTTATTAAGTAAATAACAAGTATATAATTAATTAGTCAAAAGTAGAAATAATTGATACAAGTTGGACATTTTCTATTATAAATTTTGCTCTTATTACCACACAACAATTATTGAATGGAACAATGTTCAACTCGCTATAATAATAATTTATTTATTTATTTATTTATTTATTTATTTTTATTTTTTTTATTTTTTGAATAAGACTAATTCTATTAAGAAAAAACATATGGTACAATCAGAGCTTGCATGAAAGTGAAGCTATATAGCAAGGGATCCGGAAATGATAGACTATCAACCTCGGTCCCAAAGAGAAACTACGACATTAGCAAAAGATAACAAGGAGAACAGAAAACGGATAGCTAGACTAAGGAGTCAACCCTGAATGGGTGGAATCTCCCATTCGACATTTTTTCCCTTTCTTCTTACTGACTTTGACCCAGCCATTGTGACCTGGCTGGACAGGAACCACTTGCAAACTGCTCTCCGCTAACGGAGGAGTTTCCTTGTCTGAAGCGGAGGAAGAAGACTCATGAGTGCATTTTTGCGAAGTAGGAGGCACTAAAAGATCCTTGGGGTGGGCTGGGGGCGCGTCCTTCGAGTGTTCCAGATTCTCCCCTTCCACTTCAATATCTTCCTCATCAGAGCTAGAGGAGTCTAAGTCATCCATAGGGGGTCTATCACATGGTTTCCAACTCTTAGACTTGGATTTGTGATAGCTATTCTTCTTCTTGTCGAGGAACGTTGCACATGTATTCTGGAGATGCCCTGTCTGATGGCAATGGTGACACCTGAAGGCAGTGTTCTCATAGTCCAAGGTTTCCGTCCAATGAAAGTCCCCAACCTTGAGGTTGATCTAATCAGGTAGCCCTTTACTAATGTCTATTTCCGCGCATATTCTGCCGAAAGTGTATATGCCTTTCTCCCCCCTTGAGGTATCAGTTGCCAGGAAGCGGCCTAAGGTGTCCCCAATCCCTTGAAAGATAGCAAAATGCCATAAATGCACAGGGAGGTTTGGAAGCCGAACCCAAATGGGAAGTTTGGTGATAACAACCGAAGAGGGGTCGAAATCTGGGAACCAAGGGGTGAGGAATAGTCCTGTTGATCCCCAAAACCAAGGGCCTCCCATTAATGCTTTCTGGTAATCTTCATTGAAAGCAAAGGCTACAATAAAGAAGCCTTTCGAGCATAATAAGACCTTGATGTTGTTGGTCCAGTTGGTGTGGATCCACTGATATAAGTCCACATTACGGGGCCATAGGCCATTAAATCTGCAGATGATGGTTGTTTCTGCAAACGTCTAATATTGATCATCCAGAGATGGATGAGTGATTTCAATGGAGGGGGTTTCTTCCATTTTTTCCACCAAGAAAGGCTTGGGAGCCTCAGCTGGTTGAACAAGCTTCTTGGAAGGTTGTGCATGAACTGCATCTTTATAGGAGAAATTAGGAACCAAGGAGGTTTGCCCAGATGCTCCTCCTCGCAAACGAAGGGTAAAATTTACTAAAGCATCTCTTTCAATACTGTAATAAGACAAAGGCATAGGGTCTTCAAGTTGTTTACCTTCGTAGGTCAATCTCTGAAGAGCTGAGGGGATACCCAACCTGAGTTCAATATCTCGTCGGACGTCATGCACCAGATCCGAAGCACACACCCAGAGCAACAACGTTTTGCCGAAGATAAGTAGGATCTGAATCTGAAAGCCAGGGGTTTTTTCAAAGGGAAATGCTATCTCAGCTTCCCATTTGTGCAAATCCGTGAGGTTGTGCTGTGTTATGGCCTCCATTGCGGAGGATGCCCCTATTTCTTGGGTTGTCTTATTGCCTATGCCAGCCGCTGCTATCTTTTCTGCAGAGGCGATCATCAAAGCTATTGCAGGAGCAGAGATCTTCCTCCAGCTATCGCTAACAGCGCTGTCGGCGGCACAGTGAGGGTTGGGGTCTTGAGTCCTGCGCTTTGAGCAGATGGGTATAGTCGCGACAACCTCAGGAGCATCGTTTGATTTGGGAGAAATGGCAGCCGCATAGGTATTATTAGCATGAGCGGTATCAACTGCGGCAGAGCTGAAAGAAGTAGCCATGTCGGCAGTAGCAGGGAATGCAGAACCTTAGCACGTCCTTCCGCAAGGAGATTTCTCGTTTTTTGTTCAACTTGCTATAATTAACTATGGAGAAATATTATATTCAAATAAGTAGTTGATTAACTCACTATAATTAAAAATATAGAGGAATTTGGTTACAAACTTTGTACTAGTACATACAATGACATATGAATACATTGTATAATTTATTAATATAAATATAGCAATATTCTAGGCTAATAAATTTTAATTAATAAAAGAAATAATTTTATTAAAATTTATGTTATCTATTTAGCATGAAAAACAAAAAAATAAAACAGTTAATCTTTACTTACAAAATAAAAGAATAAAATAAAGAATACAATGACATATTCATGCGATATGAAAATATTGTGTAATTTATTAATATAAAGATAGCAGTATCATATGTTAAAAGTAGATGATTATGTGTATAAACTATGTGGTAAATTTTTTTTTAGTTAAGTTTTTGTTTTTCGTTTTTAAATATGAAAACATATGTCAACCATGATCTGTCAATGTACGTGGGTAATAATAGAGATAATATCCATGGTTATGCTCAGCCACACATCTCCAATACGAGCAGATATAACACATACAAACTGGAATAAAATGCTTATAGTCGCGTCCAACCTAAAAGTTGCAAATATTTTTCAAGCAGGACAGTGTCTTTCAATTCATTTACACCGTCGCCATTTCTATGCTCAACCACACATATACCACTAGCTATAACACAGAGAATCTGGAATAATGTGCCAATAATTGCTTCAACCTACAAGTTGTAGATATTTCTAAAGCAGGACAGTGGCTTTCAATTCACTTACACCGTCGTCATTCTTATGCTCAGCCACCTATCTCCACCACGTGCAAACTAATTATGTCTGTATTAAAAGTTGCAGATATTTCTAAAGCAGGATAGCGACTTTTAATCCATTTATACCATCGAATAATTGTTCAACCACTCGTTCAAACTGATGAAAGATAGCGTAAGTTATCTGGATATTCCTATATATATCCAAATAAACTGCATCCAACTTTAAAGGTCAAGATATTCCTATATACACCTTCATTTTCTGAATTGTGAATTTGGAGTTATTCAGCCGAATTTGGACCATTTGTAGGAACTAACATTTAATACGGCTACAAAGTCGGAGATTGACGGCACGGAAGCAATTGAATCGGCCCAAAGAACTATGAGTTTTGCAATAAAATGTTAAAGTTTTAAACTAATAGAATTTGAGATAAATAGATTAAAATATTATTTAAAAATATAAATTTCAATTCATAATGTTTAACATTAGATAAATTTTAAAAATTTTAAATCACACTGAAATTAATGTCAAATCAATAGCCAACCTAATACAATATACACTAATAATTATTAATAACCCAAAACTTCCCTTTAAATAATAATATTATTAAATAATATAGATTTAATAGCTTAATCTTCTTAGTATTTTTAGTTATTTGCATTCATAATTTTAAAGTTTTTCTACGTCTAAAAAATATTATAAAATAATGAATAATTAGATATTGGAGAGAAAATAGTTTTCATCCTTTTTTAAATCTCCATACACTCTTAAAAAAACCTTCACACAATACACCTTGATAAAATATAGAAATTGAGAGGTTTTTTCTTTAATAATATAATTATTAATTTATCTTTTTATAAATTAAAAAATATTTATTATTCTTTTAAAATGAATGATTAAAAATAATACACAACTAGATTCGAAAAGATAAAATATGTATATGTTTTTGTCTTCTAATCAATTTTTTAATAATAAATATGGATTAATAAATATTCCATATCCCTTGCCTTATATCCTTTAAAATTAGATTAATATTTTTAGTTTGTTTTGCTCAAAATTCACCTCTTATTTGTTCTTACAAAAGCTTTGATTTCCTTAATAATGAGCATAATTTCTATTTTTAAATCTTTAAAATTCAAATACAATTTAAATTTAAATTAAAAAAATTTAACTATAATAATTATATATTAATTTTCTTTAATTTTATAAAATATAATTAATCATTTTAAAAAACTAAAATTAAAAAAATAAATCAATTTTAATTTTAATTCATAAAAATTATATAAAATATTAACCACTATTATCAAGATATTAAATCAACTTTTAATTTTGTTTTATTTAATTATAAAAATGCAATGAATTTTATTAATGTAAAGTCAAACTACATAATTAACAAAAAGCTATGGTTAATGTTAACACTAGAAAATTGTACAAGAAAAAGATATTAAAAATACCAAGCATAAGGTATAGGTGAAGATTTTCATAGAAGGAATACATTAGAGCATATTAAAATTTATTTATTTTCCTAAGGTTCAGAAGGCAATTAAATGACAGCACACCTGCATCAAAGGAATTTTGGACACAACGCGGCTATTCCTTCAATAGTCGCACGGTCATGAAGATGGCGAAATGTCACCATCCGGGACCACTTAGCACGCTTGGTTAAGATGATTCTCCACCGAGTACTATCAAGGACAGTCGGATTTGAGCCACCTTGAGGAGTAAATGCAACCCACAAAGGAATCCCTCCTCCACTCTTGTGTCACTATCCATCTTGGGCCAAGAGCAGAGGGAGGAATTCAAAAAAGAGTCTATATAAATCAGCCTTTAGAAGAATAATTGGAGACACATTGTTATGTTGGCCAAATTGCTTCATAGAAAACTAGTTTGCATAGTCCAACAACAAAGGGATTGGAAGGACCCATGTGTTGGCCAACTAACATTTCATTCCAAGAGATGAGGTTCACCACTTGATCTTGATCTACCATCCTCTGAGAGAGGGAAGAGACGCTTGCAAGAACTCAAGGGAAGGAGACCTCCTTGTTTTGGGTATTTGAGCTCCATAGCTCAAAGGACCCTCTTTAAGTGCTTGGCATTGTATCTTTTTTACCATGAGCACCTAATAAAGGGAGAATTCTCCACTTGTGTTATTAGGTTGTTTGCTCCATCGAGCTTTTGTACTTTGTATATTGTGTTTTGCTTTGTTCTTAGTGTTGTATGCTTAGTTTTCCCTCAAACTTAGTTTACATTGTGTCAAATATGTTCCACTAACAGTAGGCAATCAGTTTACTCTGTGACCTTGTGCAGGTAGTAGCCAACTTGCTAAATAAGTGTATTTCGTACGCCCTCGTGCCAAATACACTACCACAGGAATGGTGACTCCACTAGATTATTTCTTCTTGAGTTGGTGGTTGTTTATGCAGGTCCTTCTTCCTGCTCAGTTTGTTGCAAACCAGCCTTACATTCTCTCAACATCTCCAATCACAGTGAATGAAAAGTTTTGCACATCAAAAGATGCAATTTTTCTTCATTCTGGCCGACAACGCGCTTTGTGCTCCGACGGACACATGCTCTGCACATGTGGGAAGATAACCCACGCAGCAGGCTAGCAAGCAAAAATTTGCTACTTTTTCCCATCTTTAAGGTAACTAGAAACCCCTAATAAATTTCCATAACTTTGTCTCTTTATTTCACTACTATTAGGAAACTTAGGTGTTATGTCTAACCTCAAATTAGCTTAGCAACTAGGTAGTTTTAATTTTAGTAATTTATTTCAACAATTACACTTAGTTTAAATAAGAGACAAGTAAGTGGCCTTAAATCCACATATTTTTGCCAAAAAAAATATTTGCTAATAAAGGATTAAAAACATGTAGCTTAATTAGTAAAGAGTAAGTGGCCCATATATCCACATATATTTTGCTAGTTCAAGTTCGTCAAATTTTTGCATTATATTAGTTCAATTTTGCATTAGGAATTGGGACTACGACCAAACTGTCAGAAAAGAAAGCAAGTAATATTTTCCACCCTTGCACCTCACGATGAGCTTGGGTACACATATGAACGCTTTCCTAAGGCAATTTTCCATCTCCCTATAGTGCAAACATAGTGTCACTAGGAATGGTGTAAGCGGCCCAAAATCCGCCCATCATTTTAAATTTTTGCAAGGAACAAGCACACATGGGATAATTAGAAAATGATTGTAAAGGATCAATGCATATCCACATCTCAGAACACTTGTGATTGTTCACTCCAAAGCACACACAAAGCATCCATAACCATTGGACCATAAGGCACCTAGTGTGTTGGGACCTTTATCCTCTTCTTACAGCTACTTCACCAAAACACACCCTAAGAAAAATTGAGACTCTCTAAAAATAATCATTAACCGAATTCACTAAATTCTCCCCACAGGGACCACAAAAGAAATTATAGTTCAGTTTAGGACCATCAGGGTAGGCATCCAATAAGTCGTCGTGGTCATAATACATTTTGAAACATACATGTTGATTGTTTAGGGAGCTTCAAATTCGTCTATCCGCCCATGGAACGAATACCCGGGCATTACAAGAGACATGTTTCAGAGGGGGTGAAGCTTAGGCCTAGTGCGTGTGGTACTTTTTGGGGATACCTGACCCATCTAGTGCTCGGTACTGGTAGTTGATTACCAAGAATCTCAAGACTCGAATGCTCACGTGGGATGATGGTACTTTAGTGGAAAAAACTACGTCATCCTTCCCTATAGGTGACGGCGTAGGCAACACTTTGGACAATGGGGCAGTAATCAACAACGCCCCATGTGATCTCAGGCTAGGGGCAACCCCAACTGAAATCAAAACCAGGAGCCAAATAGTAACTCCCAAGGGAAAAACAAGAGACCCAGTCTAAGGAAAAATCACTCTTGTCCCATATGTGGCGAATATGGCCATTACACTCACCACTATCCCGAACTCCCCGAATTGAAAAAACTTCAAGGTAACCGAGGACAAGGGGGACCTACCCAATAGCCTATGGTAATGTAGGAACCTTTTCCCCACCAAGGAGTGGTTAACACCCAGCAACAACAACCACCCCAAAATGATACTAGAGGAGGTATTCACGAGATCTACATGGCTGGTGAAGAATTGTTCTTCCAAACAAGTAATAGGAACTACGATGCACCTCTGGATACCAACCCATCAGGTACAAGTACGAGCACACCTACCACGTCGTTAACTATCTCCAAAGTACCTATCGAGCCTCTTCGAAGAATGATCAAAGGACCAACCAGGTGCGCAGGACATCACTCCAAAGCTGCTCATAGCTATAGTATAGTGGATGATTAGCTTAATCAACAACTGCCATGTCAGCTATGGAAGTTCTGCAATCATGCCCACTACAACGGAAAGCCTTACTTTCCGCGTTATGCATAATCAACCCTTCCAATTCATGCATAATGGTTTTCGATCTAGACAAGGTAGGCCCCAAGCTCCCTTCCCTAGTCTCTTTCCAGATATCGATTTCGGTTCAAAATATCACCATATTGTGGATGGAGGAGCATCCACATGTATGATGTCCAAATCAATTTGGGAAAAGTTAGGTTCACCTTAATTAAAACCATCTTACATCATGCTTAGAGCATATGATGGGTGCCCATCGGCCCTCGTTCGTCTTTATCAAAATGTCTCATAAAATTGGCCAGAAAGACCATTCTTATATACATTGAGGTCAAGGACGCACAACTAGACTATAATATACTCCTCGGGCGGAGTTATATGTATGCCATGACTGCGATCACATCCTCTATCTTTAGGGTGATGATGTTCCCCCGCAATGATCAGATCATCACCATCGAACAACTCACATACTACGACAAGAAACCCATGACCGCTCTAAATGTCGTACTACCATACGTAGACACAACCACAGAACCACTCACAAAGTATACAGAGTTCGGCCCAGGCCAATTCAAACCATCATCTATGCTAGGCTCATTCCTAGGATATCCCCCTATTGTACTAGGGGAAGTCCCTAGAAGCACGATGGCACTGGTGTGCATGATGATCTCATCAAACATCGAAACTATCCCAAACTCATAAACTAGCAGTATGGATGTTGAAGCCACTGGTATGGAATTCCTACCATACGCCATTTTGCAGACCCCATTTTTTTATTCCCCACCTCGTTTTGTATCAAAACAGGTCATGGAAACTATGACATTGCCAAATATGGCTTTTGCAATACCTGTCTGGTATTTGGTCCCTACAGCCATGATATAAAGCCCAAGAATTACCTGTACAGGAATAACCCCTATTACCCCTCAAGAGGTCATCGCAGTTAAAGAAACGCCTGTAGTGGTGCTAGCTGGCACAACCAAGAAGAATAATAAAAAAGGGAAAAAAAATTGAAACCCCAAGTTACGTAGGGAATTACAACCTTGTGCATCATGTGATGTCGTAGGTCATCCTACGAATATTTGCCCACAATTAGAATAATTAAAACCTCTTCTACATACTAAAAGGAATGTCACGACCTGAGAAATCTAAACAATGAAGCAGGTCACAAACAACCAAGGGAAATCATTAGGCACCAATCATGTGTGCGCATATGCGACCATTATGGGCATTATACCAATCACGGCCCAAAGATGTCACGATATAGGGGTGCCTTGAAAGCCCTAGAACAATCCTACCGAGAGGTACCATTTGCATCATCCGTTCAAAGGGAGGAAGACAGGCCCAAAAACATATTGTACGTACGAGAGGAGCTAACATCTTGCTCGTACTCATCAAACCAAATGAACCAAAGAAGGAAAACAGAGACCACACCTCATGTCCCTGTTTGCACACTCTGCGATGAACTTGACCACTTGATCATGCAATTCCACGAATTAATGGTTTTCAACCGTTGGTACCCAATCCCACATATTTCCCAAAGCAACTTAGCTCGGCACAAATGACGTAAGTGTCAGATCCGTTGGAGAAACCACCACGTGCTTCGTTTCCCCCACATCAATCGTTTTCGATCTATGTTAGATTTCATGCGATATTTCATCACTGAAAACCCTGACTTAGCCAACTCGAACGACAAGTCCATGGCCAACACTACAACTCAAAGGACGGAAGCAACGAGAACCATATTATATATGTTAGAGGAGAGACGGTCACCTGAACGACCACCTTTCCCCCATAACCATCTCAGGCTCCAATCCAGCTCTGTGCACTCTGCGATGAACGTCATCATTTCATCATTGACTGTGCAACACTAGAGTTGTTTCAAATATGGTACCTAGTCAACCTAGTGTACTACGATGGCTTATGAGCAGTTCAATGTTCTTGTTGGGTGTGTCAAGATAACCACCCGATTCATCGTTTTCCCTACATCCCCTGTTTCTATTTGGCATTAGATTGTCTACGTCGGGCCATAACCCATCTTGCCGAAGAGGACGGATCGGACTCGGAGTGAGTAGAAAGTTCGACAACCCAAGAGAATGAGGCAACCAAGTCCATCCTCTTCATATATGAAGACAAATGGTTTCCAAGGGGGCAGATTCCCACCCCCAACCACCCGCAATGCTCATTCCCATCCTGTTTATTGTGTGACAAACATGATCATTTGATCACTCAGTGCCCGGAGTTATAATCATTTCACAAATGGTACTCATTTGCCACTAATAATACAAATATAGTCAGTTTTGAGTTTTACAACCTAGGCAGCCAGGAGCAATGAGACCTCCCCTCCATTGTCACCAGACCCCTAGAAAAGGTAAGGCAACTAATCGTCTTAGCAAGGGGCGACATCAGCCAAGCATTTCATGTGCCCTATGTAATCAAAAGGGCCACATGGTCAATCAATGTTGGGAACTCAATAAATTCACCGACAGCCTTCGCATGGTTACACCCATACCTTACATTCTTTTCTCTAATCAAGAGAAAATCACACGTTGTTATTGCCAAATTTTCTCACAATTCCACCATACTATGAATTGCCATTTCCTCCCGAGGCTAAGAGCGATTAGAGCAGCATTAGAAGAAAAACTCCCACGGGAGACAAATCACACTAATTCTAAGAATAGGAGACGACAGAAACGAAGAAACATGCGTTCTCGTAATCATCTCCCATCATCATCCTCTAATATGATGAGTAGTACTGGATCCCATACAATATACTCCGTGAGTAAATTTACTCCATGCAACATTTGCACGAGCCATGATCATGATACATAGAAATTCCCTATGGTGTGAACATTTTGACACCTCTTCATCCATCAAAATATTCACATAAAAGAAGACACATGTACACTTCGTACACCACCAAAAGAGCATGAATTTTCTCTCGCTAAGAAACAAACAACCATCACAGAATTTTTCCACCATGTAATGTTGATAACACATGACACCATATATGATTCATCTCATCATGCATGGGTACCATGACTCATTTTGTCTGCTCATCTTTCCTTGGTGTCAAGACCATTGCAAATACCACAACGGTAGTAGTACCTTCGACGATGCAAACCCAACCTGTCTGCACCTTGTCAACCTCATTTGGTTCCACGACATCAACCATAGAATCATATTCATGTCTCTCGACTAGCACTGTTAGGCTTGAACCAATTCCTCACGACCTCGCACAAACCAATTCCCCCTTAGACATCTTGTTTCACTTTTATCAGGATATATTAGAGGCCATGATGGAACTACATTGTTTGTGGGACGCAATGCATCATCACTCATTTTTTCTTCCAGAAAATAAAATTAAAAAATAAAATAAATAAATAAATAAAAAATAAAATAAAAAAATTAAAAAAATAAATAAATAATTAAATAAATTAAAAAAATTAAAAAACAAAAAAATTAAAAAATTAAAAAAATTAAAAAATAAATAAATAAATAAATAAAAATAAATAAATAAATAAAATTTAAAATTTAAAAAAATAATAATAAATTAATTAAAAATAATAATAATAATATTAATATTAATAATAATAATAATAAAATAAAAAAAATGTTCGTGCCTAGCAGCAAAAAAACCCAAGATATTTACGCCATTGAATCCAAAGACTTCCTTCCATCGGGAAAGGTAGATTGGTTCAAAAACCCTATCCCAACGCCTGATGTGTTTGAGGAATGGAATATGTTGAATATTTCGCTAACCATTAAGGTAAATTTCTCGATAAAACTAGGTAAAACTAAAGAAATCTTGCTAGGGGCAACATGCTCCCCAGATGAGGTAGTTGCTTATAAAAACTTATTACAAGAGTACATGGATATCTTCGCATGGGATTATTCGGAAATGTTAGGGCTAAACCCCACCATCGTAGAACAACACATTGACACTTGGCTTGACATATCACCTGTCCACTAAAAGCAGCATCAATTACACCCATCCAAAGCAGAAGCGATCAAACAATAGATGGACAAGCTTCATAAAGCTCGATTCATCTACCCAATCCCTTACACATCGTGGGTTTCCAACCCTGTACCTGTCATGAAAAAACAGGTCACCATTCGAGTCTGCACCTATTTTCGAGATTTAAATAAAGCTTGTCTTAAAGACAACTACCCTACCCCTTTCATCGACCAAGTCATTAATGCTCGCGTCAATCACAAGGCCTTTTCCTTCATGGATGGATTATCAGGGTACAATCAAATTCAAATCTGACATACAGATCAGTATAGGACTGCATTCACCACCCCCCTGGGGCACGTTTGCATATCAGCTTATGCCATTCAGTCTTAAAAATAATGGAGCCACCTTTCAGTGGGTTGTGAATTATATCTTCCACGATCTACCTCATCTCATCTTAGCCTACTTGGACAACCTTACAATACGATCCAAGAAACGAGGTGACCACATAGAATATTTACGGTTGGTATTCCAATGGTGTTGACACCACAACCTACGCTTGAACCCCCTCAAGTGTGTCTTCTACGTTAATGCAGACAGACTATCAGGATTCATAGTATCCCAACAATAAATCAGAGTTGACCCCCTCAAGGTCTACGCAATAAAAGAAGTACCACCACCAAAAATTCTCCAGCAACTTCAAAGCCTGCAAGGGAAAGCCAACTTCTTGCGATGCTTTGTCCCCCACCATGCTGCTTATGCGCAGGGCTTCCTATGCCTACTTCGTCAGGACATTCCGTTCAAATGGGATGATCAAGCTCAAAAGTCATTTGAGGCACTGAAGGACACCTTGTCTTCAACCCCCTTGACCAGCCCACCTAATTATGACAAAGACTATACCTTATATCTATCTGCATTAGACACAACCATAGTTTGGGTGTTAGTCCAATATGGACCCGACAATAAAGAGTACGTAATTTATTACGTCAACAAGAACCTAGCTGGCCCTACTTTAAGGTACGATGATGCAGGATCATCAAAGCTAAATTTTCATTATTCATTTGTGTAATTTAGGGGGTGAGGTGTTTTAATTATTTTATTAATTATTTTGCTCATTTTAATAAATTAAGAGAGAAAATTGTAAAGTGAGGATTATTATAAATATTCCTTTAATAAATTAAGGATATGAGTGGAGTTGAATTAGGTAGATAATCTAAGGATTAGGAATTCCATAAACGGGACTTAGTTGGGTCCAAAAAAAAGATAAATCTAATTTAGATTTTAGTTGAGATTTGTGTGGAGGAATTTATGGAATGGAATAAATTCATATTTATGTATAAATAGGAGGGTTGTATGAGGATGAAAAATAGGTGAGGAAGTGAGAAATATAGAGAGAGTGAGGAACGGGTTGAGAGCTTTTTGTAAAGGGCCAAGAGCCGAAAGGCTGTCCATTGTAATATTCGGCCAATGATTGAGTTTGAAATATCAATCAGTATTTTGTTGTATAGCTCTCTTTCTGTTATGTCTATTTGAAGTTGAATCAAATGTTTTCTTTTATGAAGAATTAGATGAGATTTTTAATGTTGAAGGAAGCACACAAGTTTTTATATGTTAGGATCTGTTTAACCCAGTATCCTGGCATCATTTTAGTATTAGAGCGTAAGTTTGGAGAAGAATGTGTGGAATTTGAGGTGAAAATAGTCCACAGCCTTACATTTTATGTTAAAGACGTCTATATCTTAATTCTCATTGGAAAATAGGTCAGAGTACCCAGATTTGTTTTATTTAAACTATTTTTTCCAACTATCTAGTTCAAAACTGTTACAACTTATGAAATTTGAGGGAAAAATTATTCAACAGCGTTACATTTGATGTTAAATAAGTCCATACTCTTAACTTCCAGTTGAAAATAGATCAAAGAGTCTGATTTTGTGCAGTTTAAATAATCATTTCCAACAACTTGGGCAAACCTGGTACATTTTGTGAAATTTATGCTGAAAACAATGCATAGCGTTCCGCTTGATTTTAAATGAGTCTATATTCGCAAAGTGTCAGTAAAAAATAGGTTAGAATGCATGATTTATATTTCATCTAGGATTTCTGAAGGAATCTAGACTCCGAGTGTTGCAGGCCTATGTGATTGCTTATGTTCAAATTCATTGTCAGGAAAGTAGCAGGATTGGAGTAATTGTAATGGAGAATGTGAAGGAGATGACAGTAACATAGTCCCTGTATGCGTGAGGATTTTAAGGCAGCCGAAGGGTGAGCCACCAAGCTGGAATCTGACAGTAAAATGCCTCGAAAGTTTATTTTGTTGGCATAGAATTGTTGCATATCGGGTGTATATGTGAGCTACTGCGTGAAGTAGTTTATGTATGCGGGCGATCGTGGATATACATTCCATGGGACATCGCAGGCGATCGTGACAATAACCACAACATTAACACAGGTATATGGCTTCTTTTGCACAACATTGTTTGAATGCCATAGGTATGAAATCATAAGTCTACGCGCATTTTGTGAAGACAGCATCACAGGTGTGATGTAGTAAGTGGAGTCTGCGGCATTGGTAAATGTATCAGTGTAACATAAGGTAAGTGTTGACACCACGGTATTGAACCCATCTCAACATTTACACCACGGCTTTAATGTAAATTCATTGGCAAGTCGTAAAAGTCACAGCTCATATGGCAGCATTTCAGCACTGCAGAGAAATACGTTTTAAATGTAATAAAATTGTTGTGTGGACCGTGGGCTCAATAAAAAGGCAGTGTTTTGTTTTTAAGAACAGATTCCAAATTTGATAAGGCATCCTATAGTGTAGAGAGGAAGTGTGATCTTGTTTGGGCTAGAGCTTATAGGGAAAAAATTGAGAATACTAGGATTCGATCCGTTGTAGATCTGTCAAAGTGGAAAACTCATTGAATTCAATGGAAGCCATGGATAATTTGGTCCAATTTTCGGAATCTATGTTGCGTTGTACCTGATGCAGTAAAGTGTTGGAGGTCGGGACTTCTTAGAGTTAGAGTATGTGCCTATAGCCGAATTGAATCATGTGACCCTGTTGTGTCGTGAAGCGTATGCTTTTCGTCGTTCTAAGCAGATGGTGGAAGTCTGGTGCTGCCATCGACTTGTGAAATGAAATCAGGAGATCCCTCTTGCAGCTAGTGCTGATGTTAGCATGATTGATCAGCTTGGTGTGGGTTCTACTCTGCATATTTGGTTGCTGAGAAGGTGATTGTCACCACCAAATACAATGACAATGATCAATATATTGGAAATCTCAGGCCGGTGGATCGTTTACTGTCTCTCGGAAGGTAATTTTCTTTTGTTTTCTTCTACAAAAGCGAAGTGTTTCGTTCAGATCATGGGCCCATAAACCACATATCAACAAATTGAGAAAATTGCAGTTTTTCTTGCCTCAAAGATATTGAGATGAGGAAACTTGGCTTAAGCTAAGAGGGGAGATTGTGCGTACTTTGAAGGTTTCTAACATTTGTTTGCTGGGAAAGATTTATGTTAGAAAATTGTTGGGAAGAGATCTATTTGCTGGGGAGAAAATGGACCTTGCACATTCAAAGTAAGTCTTTAGAGGCTTGAATGTATTCCTAAAAAAATACGCGAGAGAAGGGTTGGATTATTTCAACCACAAGAAGGTTCAAGGTAAGTTCTCATTGAATGAATCAATAATCATTGAGTACAAGTATTTTAAAATCTGGATGATCAAATTTCCTTTCCATACCCGAGAAGTTGATCTTTTGTAAATGTATGGAAAATGAATGACAAATGCACTATCCTGGGTGTTATAAAAAAGAAGTATGCATTTTATGTGAGAGGGTTTATTATGCATAATGTGGGTTCTTCGTAGTTTTCGTTAAGTCATTTTGGACCAAAGCTTGTAGTTGGAAGTGGGAGAATTCTTTTGATTTGTGTTTAAGATTGAAAACCCAATTGCTTGATGTTGTAGAAACTTTGTTTTTAACATCATGTGGTGGCATCTAAGGAGGAGTTATTCAAGAGGGACACAATGTACGAGTTGTACATTATTCGTCAAAGAGGTTGAAATAGGAATAGCTTGTTCTCTATACATAGGTGAAGAGATGTGAATTGATGTTGTATGGTGCAGGAAAATGTTTGCATTAAAATGACGAGCTTATGATATGAAGGGCATGCGAGTAGTCACAGTGACGAAGACGGCACAGAAGATTGGAATCCAAAGAGCTGCAAATGCAAGGGAAAGGTTTGTTAATAACCTTAATGGGAGCATGAGGTATGATAATTCAGAAAGACATTTTTGAATGTTGGAAATTGAATGGTTTATTTATTTCGCCATAAAATAAAACTTGGAAAACATGGATTTCATTTCGACTAAAGACTTCAGTGTCATGTGAAATGATAATGGGAAGTTGATAAGAATGGAGTATGAAAGAGAGTGAAGATTTTACGTCCTAAAATGTATTAGGGTTGTATGTTTTTTGGAGGATTGTATAACTTGAATTAAGTCAAAATATCCACTATCATAATTATTGGGTCAAGCCTTGAAGTAAAAATAGATGTTAGGGTTGAATGAAAGTTTGGATAGCTTGAGTTAAGATTGAGTATTTTTTCCAAGATGAAGAGTTGATGTAAAGTATGAAGTCAAAGAGTCGTAAGTTAAATCAAAGGTTTGAATGTAATTGGGTGCATGATCAGCAGAGCCTGACACCCAGAGAATTGGCCATTATAACACGAGTTACTAAAGTGTTGTTTGCAGCAAAGTGAAGCAAGAGGGTTGCCAAAGATTGATTCCAAGACAGAGAACCGAAAGATACCAAGCGCCGGAAGAAATCTTGCATTTTTGAATGGCAAGTGGGAAGACTTGTTGAAAAGAGGATTCGAATGAAATCCACACGTGAACAGATGAAGTTCACAAAGGAGAAGAAGATGACTGGTAATAGTCATTCTAGAAGATCTGATGAAGACCACAGCATAAAAAAAGAAGAAGGAAAATGCCAAGGTAAGTGGCATATGTGAACAGTTGACTGATGAAGATTATGAGCAGGAGAAGGTTGAGATAACAGTTCACCTTGAATTGTTAATAGAATTGTTGCAGAAAAATGTGAAATACCAGACGCATGGTTGGACCATGTGAAAGAAGGTAAAGTGGCACAGACTACATGCAAAGAGAGAACAACAGGAAAACATATAGTTGGTAGAAGAGCTGAGGAAGCTCGAGCAGATGATGAGGTGTGAAGAACTCAGAGAGGCTGAGTTGAAAATTAAAGTTTCCATTTGTGGCCCAGAACAAGGTGAAATTATGGGTGAAGAGATCAATGAGGAAGATCTCATGAACTATTGGGATAGTTCAGAGGAATCTGAAGATGTTTTGACGAGAGTAATAGATGAGGCTATGAAGCCTTGCATTTTTAAATCTCACAGTTTATGTATGTTTACAGGATGTGCGAAAGATGGTGAGCACTCTGGTGAAACTGTCAAAGAGATGAAGGAAACTCTTAAGGTGAAGTGTGATGGAGAATGCCTTTCAGAGGAGGAAGGTATTGATTTGTTGCAACAAGAAGAAATCATCGATGAATTCTTGTTTGGGTAAGACAGCCAGTTGAAGCTGTTATGGAGCAGAAGCATAATGGAAATGCCGAAGAGATATTCCAAGGAGGTAAACAAATGTATTTGTTTAGTGAATTTGCTGACAGAATTTTACAATGTGATGATGCTGAAACCAGGAAAACTCAGGAAGATTGCCAGAAGAAGAATGAAGTTGGGAATGAAGGTTGTGATGAAGTGCTAGAAAGATTTCACATGGAAATCGAGTTCTTGGAATGATGGCTTAAGGAACCTGAGGGAGAAGTGAAGCTTGCAGAAACTGATCCAGAAGAAATTGCAGTTACTGTGCATGATAGGGATGAAATGTTTTTAACATTTATAGAGTTGAATGAGTGTTATAACTTTTTAGATAATAATGTGACTGTATGTACAAAAAATGGCATTAACAGATATGATGTCGAAATCAGAGAAATTGAGCAGGAATTATTTGGAGTTAAGATGGAAGATCATGGATAGCAAGAAAGTTATGTCCGTAGAGACATAAAGGAGACAGAAATATTGATCCATCAGGATAAAGATGGAAGAAGCCAACAGTTCAAAACAGAATCTACTAAAATCCAGAAATTCGATGATGGGAGATTGGTGCTTGAAGCATCAAAAGAGACTAAAAGGTCTTATCTTTTTAAAACTAACTGTTTGTTGGTGAATGCAGGTACAACACCGGATAAGGAAATTATTGCTATAAAATCAATCAAAGACTGTAGAAATTTGCTGAATAAATCACTTATTCAATGGAGATTAACCTGATCACACATCAATTTCGAATTGCATGCATAACACATAATCTCTTCTACAATTAATTGTCACATGCGGAAAGAATAGAAGCGATAGCACATCAAATCATCACACACATTAACACAGTATGTATGGGGAAAGCTTATAGCTGAAAACCCCCAGCTATAGTATATTATAAATGGAGAGAACATGCAGCAAATACATAGTACAAACTCCTCACAAGTACTCAGCACTATCTCCCAAAGCTACACAAAAACTAGCTTGGTTTTGAACAAGTCACAGGTTCAAAACACACCCACTACTTCTCTGCCTCTATTGCGCAATCAAGGCTGGTCTAAATAGAGATCCAAGTTCGAATCTCATTGGCTCCAACTGCGCAATTGTCATTGGTAATTACCTCCAAGTGTGGTGCAAATCTCATGCACAACTGATGTCGCCACTGATAGCTAACTCCACCCTTTCATCTACCTCTTCACTGGTCTCCACTGAACTGATCATGCACTGTAGTGAACTGATGTGTTCTTGAGTTGAATAATGAGTTACTAATTAATGAATTAAATAATATTTAATTCACTCCACTCATCTCTAGTGTATTAGCCGCTTAACTAAAACACAACTAGTTCAACTAGTTGAACTTAACACCACCTCCATTAACTCCTCAATCAACTCCACCAAAACTCGCTGCACATGAGTCTAACTCGAAGTCAAACATGCAATAGCTCAACCACCCCATAGGAAAAGCGTATTTCCTTCTCCTCGGGGGTGCCTGCATGCCCCACCTCTCGGGGTTCAAACCGAAGTGCTCCAAGAGAGTAACCGAAAGTTTAGAGTCCAAATATTATTAAGGGTAAATAATATTTGACTTCCCTATTTTTAGGATAAAGGGCCTAAAAATAGACTTTGACCTAAATGTCTAAAAATAACATGTCCATCTATTTTTACCAACATGACCAATACTCCAAGAATAAAATACCGCAAACTGACCATGCTCCATATGTCTAAAAATAGACTTTTCGACAAAAATCACGTGTGGTCCCCACCTAGTTTAGGTGATCACTTTCCAACTAGGATCAGGAAAGATGTTTCAGGAGGCCTCCTTCACTGTTTCTTGTTGCCATTTTCAACAAAGACTATAGTTGTAATCAAGAAGGATTTCTTGATTATTCTTCATTGCAGACAATTGAGTGTTCAGCATAGTTGGAGATGAAAGAATTCGACAAAGAAGAGTTACTCCAAGGAATTGGCGAAAGAAAGTGTTGGAAAATTCGATGGAATTCGATCGACAGAGTGAGTGATGAGTTACCAAATCGAGTTGATACTTCAAAGGACCAGCGCCAGAACAGATTTTGGAATCCTGGAGGGAGAAATTCATCAGGACTTGTGGCTGTCGCATTGTTACAGAAAAGCGACAGACCTCATAAGACAGGAGTCTATGGAAACTTCTCTACATGGGGAGTCTGATGCAGGAGCATCAAAGCTAAATTTTCATTATTCATTTGTGTAATTTAGGGGGTGAGGTGTTTTAATTATTTTATTAATTATTTTGCTCATTTTAATAAATTAAGAGAGAAAATTGTAAAGTGAGGATTATTGTAAACATTCCTTTAATAAATTAAGGATATGAGTGGAGTTGAATTAGGTAGATAATCTAGGAATTAGGAATTCCATAAACGGGACTTAGTTGGGTCCAAAAAAAGATAAATCTAATTTAGATTTTAGTTGAGATTTGTGTGGAGGAATTTATGGAATGGAATAAATTCATATTTATGTATAAATAGGAGGGTTGTATGAGGATGAAAAATAGGTGAGGAGGTGAGAAATATAGAGAGAGTGAGGAATGGGTTGAGAGATTTTTGTAAGGGCCGAGAGCCAAAAGGTCGTCCATTGTAATATTCGGCCAATGATTGAGTCTAAAATATCAATCAGTATTTTGTTTTATAGCTCTCTTTCCGTTATGTCCATTTGAAGTTGAATCAAATGTTTTTTTTTATGAAGAATTAGATGAGATTTTTAATGTTGAAGGAAGCACACAAGTTTTTATATGTTAGGATCTGTTTAACCCAGTATCCTGGCATCATACGAGCTAGAAGAAAAATCTTCCCTAGCCCTAGTACACACAGTACAAAATCTCTAACATTACATTATCCTAAGGACTACAACAGTCATAGCACCCATCAACCCCATGCAATATATGCTAACCAGTCATATGATGAACCATAATTACGCTCGATGGATAGTTATACTACAGGAATTAGACCTACATTTTAGCCCCCCAAAGAGCAATAAAGCATTAATCCTAGTCGAATTCATCACTGATCTCCCAAGTATGACTCAATGATCCCCAGTTAATGACTCACTACCGGATGAACATTTGCTCTTAGTGACGACTGAGGACCCTTGGTACGACGACATCCTTCTATTTTTCGGAACATAAAAGTTCAAACCGCAACTCACCCATGATGACCAAAGGAGCATACGCCATTAGGCCCCCATATACCTTCTCATGGGGGACGTCCTTTATCGAATAGGAATTAACACTATTTTACGTTGATGCCTGACACACGAACAGGTTGAGAAAGCACTAAATGATTGCCATATGGGGCTTGTGGCGGCCACCTCTCAGGGATGGCCACCGCCCAAAAAGTCTTGCGAGATGGTTATTTTTGGCTGACCATGTTCCAAGATTGCATTCAAGTAGTCAAAAGGTGCGAGCGATGCCAACGCTTCAACCACAAGGCAAGAGCGTCAACTGGTCCTCTGCACCTGGTCATTGTAGCAGCCATAAATACATCAAATAGTCGTTGATTATTTCACCAAATGGGTAGAAGCAATGCCTATATACGACAACAAAGCAGAAACCGCAAGTCAATTTCTCTTCAACCATGTCATCGTACGATTCGGTGTGCTTAAGGAGTTAGTCTCCGACCATGGAAACCATTTCGAGAATGAAATATTCCAGGAGCTATCCCATCATATAGGGTTCACGCACGAGTTTGAATCACCATCATTAGGGGAATTTTGAGGTCTAAAATAGGCCTCCTAAAAAAAATGTAAAACCAAAATAAACTTTTTAAGAACCAACAGGATTCAAGATTACGATGTCAACCATGGGGGGTGATTCACCATTTTTTAAGTAAAAGGGTAAAAATATTAAAAAATAATAAAATAATAAATTATTTTTTGAACTCGTATTTTCAACTTATCTCCCAAATGTTTTACTCAAATTTCGAGCTAGAGTAGTCGTTGGATGCAAAATTTAATTTCTCATCCAAGGAGTACCCATGTTTCATACTTTTGATGAACTCTGCTACACGGAAAATGAGAAATACATGAAAAAAACGTGATTGTAATCACGTTTTTCATGTATTTCTCATTTTTCGTGTAGTAGGATCCATCAAAATTATGAAACATGGGTACTCGTTGGATGAAGAATTAAATTTTGCATCCAACGAGTACTCCCACTCGAAATTTGAGTAAAAAAGAGATAAGTTGAAAATACGAGTTGAAAAATTAGTTTTTTCTTTTGTGCCTCTAAAATTTGATGATGTAATCAAATGTTATTTTATTATTTCCACTGTTCTTTTATAATTTCCTTAGGAGGCCCATTTTAGACCTCGAAATTCCCCTAATGACTACCCCCAGTCCAACGGCTAGGTAGAAGTTGTTAACAAAGTACTCAAAACGATGTTACAACGTATGGTAAATGACCATAAAACTAACTAGCACCATATGGTATTTTTAGCCTTATGGGCATATTGCACAGCGGTCACATCCTCAACAGGGTTCACACCTTTCCAATTAGTACATGGAGTGTAGGTCGTGCTTCCCATTGAATGTGAAATCCCCAACTTACACGCAACTATCGAACTCCTCACTAATACTCAGCCTTTAGAACAATGGTTGGTACAATTAGAGCTCATCGACAAAAGTCGATGAGAGTCTCTCCAACATAATGAGGCTCACAAGAAAAGAGTAAAAGCATCATTTGACTGCAACATCACCCCTTGCTCATTTTCGGAGGGGGATCTGGTCCTCAGCTACGATGTTGCAAAAGAAGCCTTAGGACCCGGGAAGTTCGAAACATTATGGAAGGGTCCTTACATCATCAAACATTGTCTCCTCAAAGAAGCATACATTCTATCTGAACCCGACGGTACATGCCTAGATAATCTCGTCAATGAGCTCTACCTCGAGAAATTCCACCCACAGGGCAGGAAGTCTCATCCCTAGAGATAAAGTGAATGTAACGTTATTTTTTATGATGATCACAATCATCGTGGACTTGTTCTAAAAAACAATTATCTTATGTCATAGATGGATAGTCCTCCCATCCACTATTTTGGATTTGCTGATGGAGCCTCTCGATCATCACAAAATATAGCAGCAGTCGCCTGGGCCATATACTCTCATGACCAGTCACCATTCCTCACCAACAGAGTATGTATCGGATCAGCTACAAATAATAAGCAAGATTTTCAAGTATGATATTCACACCTTTTTAGAAAATACTTGCACATGCGATGGTTAAGCTGTCACTTTGATCACATTACATTTACACACATACGAAGAGATCAAAATCAGACAGTCGATCGCATAGCTAACCATATCCTAGACTGGAATGCAACTCGTATAAACCATCATTCATGAAAAACAAAATCATAAATCATGACATCCATCATAGGTACATAACATCTATCGTAAACATATACAAACATAACAAAATAATAAATAACCATAGACACATCATAAGAGCCACCAAAAAATACATCTCGCATATATACATAAAAAAAAGTGTCCCAGTACAAAAAAGGTCATTGACCATCACGTTAGTAAAAAATATACATGTCATTAATGTAGGGAAGCATCCTCATAATGGGTGCTTTCCCTGACCATACAAAATCTCTAGGGCCGAGCCCCGCCTGGTGGGTCCTCCAGACCCACGTGAGTACCCGGTGTTAGTATAGTAGCAGCAGCCGCAACAACAAGTGCAACTCTGAGAAAATTCGAGCGATGTGCCCTCTCCCGGGCCATCACTGTCTCCAACCATATGTCATCCAGGTCGTCAAAACCCCTGGTAGGCAAGCCTCGAGTCAGCATCTCCAGTCGACTCCACAAATCTGCGAGATCCGCAGCATGAGCATCGACCGCCTTGTCTTGAGCCTCTGTTGTCAACACTCAAATATCGGCAGAAACCAACAAATCCTCGATCGCCGCCATGACCCATGCCTCAGTCGACATAGCACGTGAAAGAAGCGCAGCATCCCCACCGGCAGCTGTAGTGCTACTTCCCTCACCAGAGGGACCCCCTGCACCAACCTGACTCACCCTAAGGGGGTCCCTCCTTCTCGGCTGGTGGTCTACCAAATGAGTGGTAGGATGCCTTGCTGAACCCACATCTGCAAAAGAAACCAAAAACCAATATCATTGTCACCATAAAATACATATAGATATACATACAATAAGAATCCTCAAAATGCAGAAAACAGAAAAGGTCATACCTGCTAGACCCCATGCATAGCTAGGAGGGAGACCCATGTCCAGGTCCCCCTGTAAAATCCATCCCTGAATATGGAACTCATGGAACACCTGCGGGTTCGACTCGAACCACGCCTCAACTGTCGAATCCAAGTAACGCCCTACCTCCCCCCCACCACCATGGGGCATCACAAGTGCCCATCAGGACATCCGTTGATCCGTCGGAGGACCTAGGGGCACCACCACAAAGGGTCGAAGCATCACAACCCTCTCATACATAATGCTACAAAGGATGCTCGCATAAGAAAAGGTCTTGATGGCACCCCTTTGTGTATTTTCCAGCTGAATGGCCATGCCCTAGTAGACGTAGTGGGCCGAATAAAAAAATTAACCATCCTTAAGCTAGCGCAGAACCACAATATGCTGACCTGACACTCGATGGTTCACTGTCAACCCAGACAGACGAACTATCATCGCCAAAGCATCTCTCTCATCCAATTCTGTGATAGAACTCACATTGATACAACCTCGGGTGATCGGGTTAGGACTGCAATGTCTCTCCTCCTCAGCCCAACGATGGATGTTCACTCCCCCAAGGGGGAGTGGATAAGGAAGTGCCTCCCCCCGAGGCAACATACCTATCACAAAATAAACGTCAGTCTCCAGATGGATCACAACGTCTCTAACGCAGGACCATAACGCGTCGTCTCCTTTTCCAACATCGGACCAGGTAGTGCAGGAACCCATCCTAGGACCTCAGTATGTTATTCTATAACAAATTCAGTAAACCATACCAAGCTAGGGTCTCTCTAGTACGGGGGTTTTGGGCCACTTCCGCATGGAGATCAAGCCAGTCCCTCTTTTGCCACAACATCCTGCCATCAAGAAAAACACCAAAAATCAGTTTTTGATTAAAAAATTAGGCCTCCCTGCGCATGTAAAAAACCTATGTGCGATGACCGTGCGCCTGTAACAGATACATGTGTGCAGCTCAGTGCACATAATCTTCCCCAAATGCAAGGGCCTCGCGCAAAACTCACCCTTTGCACACAAACCATCCATGATTGCCTGCGCGGTCCTACCAAAAAATGGGCATAAAATCCATACAAATTCACAATTGTATGGACCACCCACTCATGAAAATGACAGAAATAAAATCCAGGACGCTTAAGGTCCTACCTGACACTGATAGCGCCAATCCCGAGTACTCAGACTGACTACAACGACAAGAGAAGCTCGGGAAGGTAGCTCTGCCCTGACCTCAGACCCAAAAGACACAAATGATTTGAAAATGGACCATATTGGCATATATATCGCCCTTTTTTCATTTTTCAACAGACCATAACTAGAGCCCAGAGTGCCTAATCACAAAACCGCGAGAAAAATAGTGATCAACACTTCATCATGTTCAAACCAGGCCCCATAGATCCACGTTTCAAGACAAGTGATTTTCAGGCACAACACCCACCATACTTCAGTTCAAGTACTCCCCCTCTTGTCACTTAGAAATTCAAGTTATTTCAAATATATTTGTATAAAAATATGCTTTTACTTGAGGTATTGGCTACATGTATGGCAGACACGCCAAATCACCATATACCCCAGACAACAAAGGTACAAGAGCAGGTATCATTCTACCCTCAGCATGATAGGCTTCCTTAAAAAGCTTTGCATATCCTGACATCATTTATTAAAAGGAATAAACCATAGATTTCATTCGCCCGACCATGTTTATCATCACCCCACCTTGCACATGATAAGCACCCTTGCAAGTCAGTCGAGCCTCACCTTCCATGGCATCCATCACTCATGTAGACCATACATCAAAATCTGGAGCCATGACCATAAATTATGGCCCGGGAACCATTTTATGTTCTTATATCCATCATCAAACATCAAGTCAATTTTACTCATTGCATGTCAAAACCTCGTTCCTAGGCCACCATTATCTACAAGCAGGTCAACAAAAATTCACTACCGTGTTTCACATTTTGCCTATCACACCCCCATAAGCATAGCCCATATGCGACGTTTCATCCGCCTCATCACCCTCGCACCGATACCAACTAATGGGGCCCCCACCCTCCACGAAACACACCCCGGACTTCATTGTGCAAGATCATCCATGTTTATGGGGCATCGGTCTCCGTGCTTGTACATCCAAACCACTTTCATATTCTTTTGGAAAATGTACAGAGAATTTTTTTAAGGAGAGGACTCCCACTAATCCATTTACGTTCCTTACCTGGTATCAGCCCCTAATCACCCTTGGTCGGAGCTGAACATTCTTTACCACACCCAACCATGTCAATCATAGAAAACATACACCCACCCTAGATGTCCTACCGACCCCAGGGATTTCCTCATTATAAATTCTTATGACTGTCGCCACTCGCATTTATAGCTCCGACCTCGGGCCACTTAACTATCATCACCAATTATAACCATTTCTCGTCATCATACCTAGTTAACCCATCACAATGCACCCTGCTACATTAGAAACCCTGTTCCCTTGCATCAATACTCATTTTGATCAGTTGATTCTTCCTTATTGTTGACTTCAACAACCACTTTCCAAGAAGGAGGAAGTACCTTGGATGACTCATCACCTCAATAGGGGCATCCTTGGATGGCACAATGGGAATCATCATTGCTCATTGATGTCATCGATCCTCTTGACATTCGACATCAACATAATTTTTCATGTCCAAGATGGTATCATACCTCATAACAGTTGCACTCTGTCAGAATTCGTCGAAGACCCATGAATAAGTAGGCATCTCTTTCAACAATGCTTACACGGGAAGGTCCCCAATGGTAGAAACCCATGCATACAATTAACACCTTCTCTAAACGTGCCATGCCAATATTATGCATGTGGGTGCCACATTCATCCTTTTTTCAAAGAAAAAAAATGCCCTCGAGGGCGTCAACAGCTGTCGTCATCAACCAACAACAGGTCACTACCAAAAATGTGACATGAACAAAACCACTATCTCTCAGATTGGCTTAACTAGTCAAACATCACGAGCATGGGACATGCCCGCCTCGTATAAATATTGCTTATTTTATCTCTTGCAGGTTTCCTACAGAGCATGGTGTCTTTTTTACTTAAGACAAGGGGTCCCCCAACTCAGTTCCAAAGCAAGTTACCCTCTCTCTCTCTCTCAAAATGATCACATAGAAAAGAAAGCATAATGCATTTCGGCTATACAGTTCTTCCTATACCTCATACATTAGGGGGAAACTGTTAACACCAGAAAACCGTATAGGCAAAATACATTAAAAATGTCAAGGATAAGGTACAAATGAAGATTTTCAGAGAAGGAATACATTAGAGTAGACTAGAATTTATTTTTTCCTACGGTTCAAAAGGAAATTAAATGACAACACACCTGCATCAAAGGAATTTTGCACATAGTGTGACTATTCCTTCGATAGTCGGGTTGTCTTGAAGATGGCGAAATTTCAGCATCTGAGACCACTTGGCATGCTTGGTTAAGATGATTCTCCACCCAGTACTGTCAAGGAGAACCGAATTTGAGCCACCTTGAGGAGTAAATGCAGCCCACAAAGGAATCGCTCCTCCACTCTTGTGTCACTATCCATCTTGGGTCATGTGTGGGCCAGCCAAAATCTCAGTCCAAGAGAGAGAGGGTCACCACTTGATCTTGATCTACCATCCTTTGAGAGAGGGAAGAGACGCTTGCAGGAACTTGAGGGAAGGAGACCTCCTTGTTTTGGGTATTTGAGCTCCATAGCTCAAAGGACCCTCTTGAAGTGTTTAGTATTATATCTTTTTTACCACCAACACCTAATAAAGGGAGAATTCTCCACTTCTGTTATTAGGTTGTTTTCTCCATCGAGCTTTTGTATTTTGTATCTTGTGTTTTGTTTTGTTCTTAGCGTTGTATGCTTAGTTTTCCCTCAAACTTAGTTTACATTGTGTCAAATCTGTTCCACTAATAGTAGGCAATAATTTTTCTCTGTGACCTTGTGCAGGTAGCAGCCAGCTTACTAAAGAAGTGTATTCCGTACGCCCTCGCACCAAATACACTACCACAACCATCATCAACATATTTAATCAACTTCCAATTTTGTTTTATTTGATTATAAAAATACTGTAAATTTTATTAATGTACAGTCAAACTACATAATTAACAAAAAGCTCAAATTTGTTGATATTATATAATCTATAAATTATCGACACATTCAAATTATGTTTAAAATTAATTTTTTATTTTAAAAATAATTGAGGTTAAGCATGACAAGATTACATGTCACTCTCATACTAGGTTGTAGAAAGCGCCTCTCACCACAATCATGAATAAATGATATTTTAACGTCCATGAGACTAAAAATAGTCTATGGGACCACTAGTGTCATGACCCTATACTTGTGGTACTCTTTCAACCACTTATAACCGGTGCGGCACTACCTCACTTTGTCCTTTTATCAATACTAGGTGAGTTAGACTACACCTTACTTCAACACTTAGTTAATTTATCTTCAAGTTCTCTTCAATTATGCAATAGAAACAAATACAATAACCATAAACATCAATATATATATCACCATGTATGCCTATACATACAAGGGAGGGGCAACTCCCGAATATGAGTCTGCTCGATATTATGTTTCATAAACAAATGTACAATTGTACAATAATTATAAAATACCAATCATGTGCAAGCCACTTACACTTCTTGCCAAGATGTGCTTCAACACTTGTGTTTTGGCTCGAGCTACAATGCTCTCCAACAACTCAACAAATCACGGGAAACCCCAAATTTCCTCTTAGAATGTGTTTTCAGTCTTCTGCCCATGAACTCGTGCAACCCGGGTCACGAACGCCATCGACCTGTGCATTTTTATGCATGCGGGTCACTGAGGCCCTCGACCTGTGCATTGTTCTGCACGTGGGTCATCGGGGTCACCGACACCCTTGATGTGTGCCCTCCGTAGTCCGCCTAAAAACACCCGACGTGACCCTGTCTGTTGATGCCTTCACATTATTCTGCACACCTTTGTGCATGACCTCATCCGCTCTACACACGTTGAGAAATTTACACGGCTCGGCCCGCTTTCGTTCAGTCTTGTTTTTTGCTCATCCACTCATCTTGCGGGAACATACACTTGAACATACTACTTCAGAGCTCCTCCAAATGATGTGTGAATGAATGATAGATGCCTTTGAACCTCCTCTACTCGTCCGCATTTATATGCTAAGTTGCGGTCCCATTTTCCATAAGTCGTGACCCTTCGCCCATGCCCATGGGTCAGCTTGGTCACATATCTGCATGTTAGCCCAACAAGTATACTTTGCTCATTCGCCCATATAAACTTGTCCAATGCATATGCTTCTACTACATTCGTCTTTTCCACTAGTGGGTCGCTCGGGTTACTCGGGTCACAAGGCCTTGTCGCACCCAGCTCGCGCATTCGCTACACGACGTGCCCATATCATCGAACGTGCTCACCAACATGACATCACCCAACGCCTCTCGTTGCGTCCGCCCACTATGGGGCGCGCACCTGCCCGTCGTGTTCGCCAAAACATACGACTCTTCCCACCACTACACATCGCGTCCAAGGTGGGCGCTCGCCAATATGGCGCGCTCGTCGCACATACCCGAGTTGGGCGTCCATCGTGCCAAGGCGTGCCCGTGCACACCGCCGTCGCACATACCCGAGTTAGGTGCTCACCGCACACGGTCGTCGCAACCAAAACTTGGGGATCTGCCAACCAACCTCCCTGATTTTCGCCTTTTACAATTCAATCATTTTCTTATTCAAATTGATGATGAGCTAACCCAACCTTATAGCAATGCCTTCACTAAGAATACAAGCAAGGGACTGATTCTAACATATTGCTATAACTATCTCTAGTGTATCTGAAAGCATCACAGTCCAAAATGAAATGTTTTTCCAATTCCACTGCCCCATAAGTGCAAAAAGTACACACCTCTTCTTCCCATTCTTCTTTAGGTCTTTTTCACCATCTCGTTTCACACCGAAGTTGATGCAAGTTAGTTCTTAATTGAGCGATAAGAATCTTTTCTCTCCACTTAATTTTATAACTCCAATGTGCTCTTTTTGTTGGAGATCACAAGTGGGGTTGAATTCTTGAACATAGTACTTCTTTATACCCAAAATCTTTTCCCCATATATACTTACGAAACTTATACATAACACAATTCTTTAACTCCTTGTTATTTGTGGGACAGGCATTGAGGTATGTTGAGATTGCAACAAGATGATGAGCTTAGTGGAAAGAAGTTGCCTTCACTAAGTGGGCCCGCAGGTTATTTTTTGTGCAAAGTCTATTTTTAGACATATGGATCATGTTCTATGAGTTGCAGGATGCTATTTGTGGATGGTTGGTCAAGTCGGAAAAAATAGATGGACTTCTATTTTTAGACATACTGGGCGGAATCTATTTTTAGATTGCCAGTCTAAAAATAGATATGCCGAATATTATTAGCTCTTAATAATATTTGGACTCTAAACATTATCTTATTCTCTTGGAGCACTTCAGTTAAGTGCACAGATGTGGCACAGGAGCTGACAGAAGGAATTACGCTATTCCTGAGGGTTATGTGGAGCTATTGCATAGATACTTCAGTTAGAACTCATGTGACAGAGTTTGGTGGAGTTGATTGAGGAAGTTAGTGGAGTTGTATTCAGTTTAACTAATCTAAACATAGTTGAGCTATTTGTATTCAGCTTAACTAATTGATACAATTAGTGAGAGTGGTGTGAATTAATTATTAATTAATTCACTAATTATAAACTCATTAATCAACTAAAGAATGCATCAGTTAACTTCAGTGCATGGACAGTTTCAGTGGAGACCAGTGCAGAGATAGGTGAAAGAGCATGTTAACTATCAGTTGTGACTATACAATTGCTATTTTCAACACACAGATAATTGGAGAAGCCCATGAGGATTGCGCAGTACAAGCCAGGTGGTTTATGTTATTTAATGAGCCATCCCATAGCATTGATTATGCAATAGAGGCTGGCTATCAAGTGGCAAAATATTGGAGCATGTGTTTTGCTAGATCTAGCTTGATAGTGTGTAGCAATTCGAGGTTGTGCTGAGAGCTTGTGAGGAGCTTTGTACAATGATTGTTACATGATCTCCATGACATATAATATATAGATAGTTGGGGTTTTCAACTTTAAGCTTTCCCATTAAATACTGTGTTCATATGTGTGATTGTTTGTGGTTTTAATGTGTGCATGCAATTGATTTTATTTCCGCATGTAATGATCAATGGTAGAAGAGATTCTGTATTATGCATGAAGCTAAAATAGTGTGTGATCAGGAGAATCTCGGTGAATAATATATCAGTTATTCAAATTTCTACATGGTATCAAAGCGATATTGATCATTGGAGCAATTACAAAACATTGAAGCGGTTGAGTTTTGTGCTGGTGGAATTCGAATTTGCAGTAGTGTTTTCTTGGTGTCGAAGTTGAGATGTCTTTCAACGGATTGCGATTGGAGTATGCCCTTGAGGGCAGATTGAATTATATTGCATGGAAGGACAGGATGGAGGCGGTGCTGGATGACAATGGGTTGAAGGAGTTCATAGATGCAGAAATTCCAAAACCTACTTCTAGTGATGTTGTCGTACTTGACGCATGGCAAAAGAAGACAGCAAAGTGTCGAAGGATTCTGTTGGAAGGTGTGAAGGATCACATAGTATCCAGCCTTCATGGTAAGGCTTCTCCATTCTTGATGTGGAAATCTTTGATAGATTTATTCCAAAGCAAGAGCGACCAGAGGAAGTTGGCGCTCAAGGATAAACTCAGGAACATAAAAATGGAGAAAGGCGACAGTATGCCCAAGTACCTCACGAAGTTCATCCAATGCAGGGATGAGCTGGGAAGTGTGGGGGTGACTGTAGATGATGAGGACTTGGTGAGCTTGGCTCTCTTTGGGCTTCCGAAGAGTTGGCATTCCTATCAGGACTCTGTCAATGGTCGGGAGAAATTGCCAGGATGGGAGCGACTTTGGTCGGATCTTGTGCAAGAGGAGATAAGGCGAAGTACCAGGGACAGATCTTCATCAAAGAACTCTGATGAAGAGAATTGCACTTTGGCTGCCAAAGCAAAGAAGGGGAAGAGCAAGAAAGCTTCTCAATCCGGTGCGAAAGGCAAGAAGCAGGACATGTCCAAGGTGAAGTGCTTTCACTGTCACCAACACGGACATTACACCACTAGTTGTCCACAGAAGAAGAAAAATAAGCAGGCTCTTGGATCTGCAGCTAGAGAGGCCTTAGCCTCGCAGTTTGAGTTGGATTTTTCGCTGATCACATGCTTGGTCTCAAGTGTGACGGGTTCAGTTTGGTTTCTTGACAGTGGTGCGCCTTTTCACATGACAGGAGATCGAGATTTGTTTATTGATCTGGATGAGAAAGATCTTGGAGTGCACATCGAGATGGGCGATGATGGTAGATATAGTGCAACTGGTATCGATACCATTTCCTTTGAGAGGGAGTCTGGTAAACCCTTCATATTGAAGGAAGTGATGTATGCTCCAGGATTGAAGAAGAATCTTATCTTTGTGGCGATGTTAGAAGACAAGGGATATGATGTTGTCTTTAGCGAAGGAAAGGCTTTCCTGCGCAGTAAGGCAACTGGTGAGACCCGGAGGATAGGGGTTCGAGTTAAGAACCTTTATCAATTGCAGGTAGATGGCTGTGTAGCAATGGTAGGCAAGGCAGAAGGAGTGGTGAGCTGGGATTATGGCGAGTTATGGCACCGGAGATTGGGCCACCTTCACCATGGAACTTTGAAGATACTACAGCAGATTTCTACTGGTCTTCCTAAGGGTACTCTTGCGCAGTCAAATCAGTGCAAGGGATGTACCTTGGGAAAATTTGTGACAGCCACCTTTCACGAGAAGGATAGTCTCACCACAACGATCCTTGAGATAATTCACACAGACGTGTGTGGACCTTTCTCAGCAGCTTCGACAGCAAAGCACAGGTATTATGTGATATTTGTTGATGATTTTTCTCGTAAGTGTTGGATCTTCCTCATGCAGAAGAAGAGCGAGACATACTCAAAGTTCTGTGAGTTCAAGGCACTAGTTGAGAAAGAATCGGGGAAGCAGGTGAAGGCTCTTAAGAGCGACAATGGTGGTGAATTCATCTCTGGCGAATTCAAGGAATTTTGCAGCGCAGAAAGAATTCGAAGAGAGCTCATAGCACCTCATAACCCACAACAGAACGAGGTTTTTGAGCGGAAGAACAGAACGATCGTGGGTGCTACACGGGCGATGTTGCATGATCAGGGCCTACCCATTCACTTGTGGGCGGAGGCATGCAATATTGCAGTATATGTGCAGAACCGTTGTCCTCACAGGATACTTGGCATGAGTACACCCGAGGAGGCGTTTTCTGGTAAGAGGCCTGATATTTCCCATTTGAGGATTTTTGGTTCACCTGTTTACATTCATGTGACGAAGGATGTCAGGAAGAAGCTGGAGCCGACTGCAGAGGTTGGGATATTTGTGGGGTACACTGATACACCCCACAACTATCGTGTGTATTTTCCAGACAGTCGCAATACTGTTGTGCGACGGGATATCAAATTTCATGAGGAGAAAGCCATGAAGTGTTCGCTTGAGAGGGAGCCACACTTGCATGCAGATGAGGAGCTATTAGTTCCTAAGGATGAGTCTCTAGATGTGGATCAGCCACAAGAGGAGGTTCATGGAGTGGAAGAGACCACTCATGCAGCGCCAACCATCAGAGGGCGGAAGCGCACTACAGAAGCTGAGCGACTGGCTCAAGATGCAGAGAAGGTTGTAGGAGCACCTACATCATAGCGCAGACAGAGACAGTCACCTAATTGATATACTAGAGACATGGCTCTTATGAGAAAGTGTATCGTGACAAAGCCATCCTCTTTCGAGGAAGCAATGGAGGATCCCGCATGGGTAGATGCCATGGTGGAAGAGTATGATTCGAATGTCAGAAATAGTGCATGGAAGATTGTCCCAAGGCTGGAGGGGAAATCAGTGGTAGGTTCGAGATGGATCTACAAAGTGAAGTAGGCAACTGACGAGAGTGTGGAGAAGTACAAGGCAAGATTTTTTGCCCGAGGCTTTTCACAGATTGAGGGGATCGATTATGAGGAGACCTTTGCACCTGTCGCAAGGTATTCTTCCATACGGACGATTCTTGCTCTCTCAGCGCAGATGGGGTGGCACATTCATCAGATGGATGTGAAGACTGCGTTCCTCAACGGGTTGATTGAGGAGGAGGTGTACATAGAGCAGCTCGAAGGTTTCGAGATCTTCAGCAGCGAGTCGCATGTGTGCAGGCTCAGGAGAGTGCTATATGGGTTGAAACAAGCACCTCGTGCTTGGTACACACGGATAGACAGTTATTTCACCGGACTTGGATTATCCAAGAGTGAGGCGGATCCTAACCTATACCAGATTGGGGTGGAGGGTAAGTTGCTGATCATTGTAGTTTATGTAGATGATTTGATTTTGACAGGTGATGAACTGTTGATACACTCATGCAAGGCTGATCTTGCAAAGGAGTTTGAGATGAAGGACTTGGGCCTCCTTCATTATTTCCTGGGATTGGAAATTTGGCAGCGCAGTGATGGACTATTTGTTTCTCAAGGAAAGTATGCCCAGGAGATACTGGAGAAGTTCAACATGCATGGTTGCAAGCTTGTTGATACTCCTCTTCCTGGTGGATGGAGGAAGGAGGATGCTACTTCAGCGGAGGTAGTGGATGCCACTGTTTATCGACAGTTGGTGGGGTCGCTTATGTATCTGGTCAATACACGACCCGACATATGCTATGTTGTTAACCAACTTTCACAAGCTATGGTTAAGCCTACCAAGCTCTTCTGGCAGGCAAGCAAGCATGTATTGAGATATCTCAGAGGCACATTGGGATATGGATTATGGTACGTACAGTTGGATGAGGTGAAGCTGCAGAGCCACGAATGCAGACAAGGTGGAGCCCAACGGACCGAAAGAGCACATCCGGAGGGATCTTCAGTATCGGTTCGACAACATTTTCTTGGTACAGCAGGAAGCAGAGATCCGTGGCACTCAGTTCAGCAGAGGCTGAGTATATGGCAGCAAGCTTGGCTGCATGCGAGGCCATATGGATGAGGAAGATCCTGGTCGGGTTGTTCGGGTCACACTTGGAGCCTACCGTGATTTATTGTGATAACCAGAGTTGCATTAAACTCTCAGCTAATCCAGTATTTCATGATAGATCCAAACACATCGACATCAGGTACCATCATATCAGAGATTGTGTGCAGCGGAGAATCATGTTACTTTCATATATTCCCACGGAGGATCAGGATGCTGACATCTTGACGAAGGTGCTCACCAAGAGAAAATTCGAATACCACAGAGGCAGGATAGGGGTTGCAGATAATCCATATCTTGTTGAGAGGGAGTGTTGAAAATGCAACAAGATGATGGAGCTTAGTGAAATGAAGTCGCCTTCACTAAGTGGGCCCGCAGGCTATTTTTGGCGCAAATTCTATTTTTAGACTATGTCTATTTTTAGACATATGGATCATGTTCTATGAGTTGCAGGATGCTATTTGTGGATGGTTGGTCAAGTTGGAAAAAATAGATGGACTTCTATTTTTAGACATATTTGGTGGAATCTATTTTTAGATTGCCAGTCTAAAAATAGATATGTCGAATATTATTAGCTCTTAATAATATTTGGACTCTAAACATTATCTTATTCTCTTGGAGCACTTCAGTTAAGTGCACAGATGTGGCACAGGAGCTGACAGAAGGAATTACGCTATTCCCGAGGGTTATGTGGAGCTATTGCATGGATACTTCAGTTAGAACTCATGTGACAGAGTTTGGTGGAGTTGATTGAGGAAGTTAGTGGAGTTGTATTCAGTTTAGCTAATCTAAACATAGTTGAGCTATTTGTATCCAGTTTAACTAATTGATACAATTAGCGAGAGTGGTGTGAATTAATTATTAATTAATTCACTAATTATAAACTCATTAATCAACTAAAGAATGCATCAGTTAACTTCAGTGCATGGACAGTTTCAGTGGAGACCAGTGCAGAAATAGGTGAAAGAGCAGGTTAACTATCAGTTGTGACTATACTATTGCTATTTGCAACACACAGATAATTGGAGAAGCCCATGATGATTGCGCAGTACAAGCCAGGTGGTTTATCTATTTAATGAAGCCATCCCATAGCATTGATTACGCAATAGAGGCTGGCTATCAAGTGGCAAAAGATTGGAGCATGTGTTTTGCTAGATCTAGCTTGATAGTGTGTAGTAATTCGAGGTTGTGCTGAGAGCTTGTGAGGAGCTTTGTACTATGATTGTTACATGATCTCCATGACATATAATATACAGATAGTTGGGGTTTTCAGCTTTAAGCTTTCCCATTACATACTGTGTTCATATGTGTGATTGTTTATGGTTTTAATGTGTGCATGCAATCGATTTTATTTCCGCAATTAATGATCAATGGTAGAAGAGATTTTGTATTATGCATGAAGCTAAAATAGTGTGTGATCAGGAGAATCTCGGTGAATAATATATCAGTTATTCAAATTTCTACAAGGTAAATATTTGATTTTTGCATCTACTTGTTGTTTTGTCACATCCATGATTTCTTTCTTTCACTCATGCCTTCATTGAAGATAACTTGCTCATGATTAAGCGTTTTTGGAATTTATCAATTTGTTTCCATTTTGAGATAGAGATGTTGCTAGCCCACAATTCACACCCATATAATATCACTAAACAAACTAGGAGTTCAAAAAACACTTTAATCGTTTTCCAATCCCATAAATCTGCCTCTCTACATCTGTTTTGAAGAGCATATAATGCTTTCCACCCTCCTAAAATTCTCTTATTTCTATAGTGCTCCCAATTAAGCTTGTTGTTGAAATCAATTTGGAAGTACTTGTATTCATTTACTTCTTCAAGAATGTTGCCTTCAAATAAGAACGTATGTTGGTTCTGCTTCCTTTTATTAGAGAAAATCATTGTTTTAGTCTTGCTGGTATTGAATTGAATCCCCACTGCTTTACAAAAATGCTCAAGGGCATATAGGTGCATCTGCAATCCATGGGCCTATTTAGTAATCAATACAAGGTCATCAACATATCAAGGAAGCTTTATCATAAACTCCCCCAACCGAACACCATCCCCACCTTGCAGATTTGGCCACTCTTCTAGTTTATCAATATATAAATAAAAAATAATAGGGGATAAAGGGAAACCTTGCTTGACTCTGATGTCATTTCTAAAGCTTTTTGAAATGTTTGTTGAAGTTTTAATTTTCACTTTCACCTCTTCATAAATCCTATGGACAACAACTCTATAATGCAAAGGAATTTCAAGTTCTTCCATTTTACGCCACAAATTATATCTAGGGACCATTTCAAATGCCTTTTCAAAGTCAAACAGCGCAACAAAATAATTCTTCTTTGTCCCCCAAACCTTTTCAATCATGTGACTCAACCTGATACCATGATCCAATGTATAATATTTCAACCTTAAATCCGCTTTCTATTTTTCCCTCTTTTCTTGTACTTCTCAGTTTCGAGAGTAGTTTCGAGTGTCATGTGCAGAGTGAGAGGAGTGTCGATCGAGAGCAGTGCTAGTGGGACCAATGTCGATAGAAACCAGTGCCCACCGACTGATGGAGACCAATGTCAATCGAGAGAAGAAACTAGAAGTGTCGACTGAGAGAAGTGTCGATTGAGACCTTCACCGAGAGATGCATCAACTGTTTCACCAAGTGATAGCCTCACTGAGGGTTTCTCGTGAACTGTGACTAGCAGCGGGGGTGAGACAACATGCAACCAGTGGGACCGAATAACGCTCATATGGACCCAATCTTTGCATGAGAGGCTTTCTCCTTTTTTTTTGTATCTTGTTATTTAAGTTGTGTTTATCTCATTTAAACTAGCACAAATTAATTGTGATCAATATAAAACTAAAGAAAAACACAATAAAACAAATATGATGGTTAATCTGGAGGACCCAAATGAAAGGTTGCCACTGTTGAGAGAGGAGTCCAACATAGAGGAGACACAAATACCACTCCTTGACATAGCAGGAAACAAATTTGCAAACCATTTAATTACTGTGGAGGGGGTATGGTACAACTGTGGTTTGCAATCTCAAGTGAAGGGTTCACTGCCATTGTTAAACCTTGTGCATCAAGTGGGAGGGAGATCTTATTGGAAACATAACCTTCAACTTGTTAATGGACCTTCATTTCTTCACCTGCCATAACAATGGAGGATTCAACAAGAGCACGGGGTTCTTCTATGGCAGATTTTCTTAATAAGGGCACTTATAACACATACAAGAGATTAGTTTTGTAAACGCAAACCATTATAAGGGGATTTTAAGGCGTAAGAAGATCCGAAAACCAAGGCAAACACCTAAGAAAAAATTCGCAATGATCTTGCCGAAAGTAAACAACATATATAGTACGGCCTCTCAAAATAGTGTAGGGCAAAGATAAGATATTAAGGGTCTCAAATCAAGTTTGAAAAAAACAAAGGGTTTTGTAGCAAACAAAGAAGAAGAAAAAAGCAGATAAGCATGACAACAAAGGCCTATATATTCCCACATCAAGACCATCAATGTGGTCATCGAGACTATATGTGGAAGAGCTCATGAGCATGAAAAGGAGACTCAAAACTTTATAAGTGAGAAGTGATATGAAGGCAACAAAGTAAATGAAATTGTGAAGTTCAAGGGCAAATTAGAGAGGGAAAATAAAGCTCTTAAGGAACAAATCACAAACATGTAGGGTCAGATTGAAAAAGGGTAGCAAGAAGTGGTTTCCTTGAAACAAGAATTAGACCAGATAAGGGTAACCAACCCTGAGAAGTCATAATTGGTAAAAGAAGAGGACATAACACAAATAAAGGAGATTCAGTTAGCATTGGTCGAACTAGAAACCAAAGAAAATCAACTAAAAGATCGGATAGAAGAGGCTAAATCATGGCCCCAAGTTGTAAGTGGGTCATCAAACAATTAAAAAAAAATGATTCATTAAGAAGCAAATCAAAATTCCAATAAAAGAAGAATAAGACAAGCAAGGCAAGACTACTAATATCATTATCAAAGGGTTGAGGGACTACAGGGAAAATGAAAGGACCGACATCTTAGCAAGGGACTTCCTTAAACATCAATTGAAGTGGACAGGGTGTATTCATCAAGCAAGTAGGATCAGAAAGAAGGTAGAGGAAGGAAGAGATAAAAATGTAAGAGTTATGTTGAGGAGTGTAGAGGATAAGAATATGGTCCTTAGAAATAGAGGAATGCTTAGAGGCACACACATCTAACTAGACGAGGACTTGACTCTTGCTAAACAATATCAACAAAGAAAGGAGTGGGAAAAAGTGAAAGCAACAATAAATGAGGGAAAATGGGCATCGTTGTAGAAAGAGAAAGCTCAAATCAGTGTCTAGTTCCCAAATAAGAAATAGAAAATAGGGTCCCCACTGGAATACTTATAGGTTGTAAGTTGGAATTGCACAGGTTATCTATGGAGAAGAGGTCTATGGTTGGTGCCCATAACAGAGGGGAATGATATTATCATTCTTGTAGAAACACACGAGCACGATGGATGCAAGTTTCCAGATTTTGAGGGTTACAAGAATAATTCAGTTTGGAACAAATCAAATGAGACAAGCAAAGGACATGGGGGAGTAACAGTGCTAATAAGTGAAAAATGGGGTATTGTAAAAATGGAAAAAGAGGATCTGAATACACAATATGTTACGTCCCTATATTACTAGTATAGTCCCTTGTTGTTGTTAGTGTAACCCCCTTATTATTATTATTGTACCCCTATAACCCCCATATTGTTATTATTGTGCCCTTAAATTATTATTGTTAGGCTTCCGTTTGTGATTGCTATCATAAATACCCCATGGACTCCTATATATAGAAGGAGGTTTTGGTCATTTGTATCATTCAAGAATTTTTCATTCATGTAATCTATTCAAGGTTGGTCCCTTGAAGTGGCTTATTTATAAGGTGTTGATATCTCTTTTCTTCTATATTTGGAGTTGGTTTCACAACATTTGGTATCATAATTTTGGATTCTAGGGTTTCGTTGCTCCAAATAGGTCATCATGGCATTTTTGCTATAACGTTTTTTCTACGAAGGTTCAGAAGCTGAAATTTTTAGAGCATAAAACTGAAATCTTGAGGAACATCATCGCAAAATTTCAAAGCTTCGTTTCACAATATTTCGGAGATAAGGATCCTCGTGGAAGGTTTTTGCAGTTCCTAAATTTAACCTAAACAAAGTCACTACGGCATTTGTGCTATAACTTTTTCTACGAAGATCTCGGTTGCAATTTCTAGAGAGCAAAGCCAAAAATCTTGAGGAACATCGTCGCAAAAATTTCCAAAGCTTGGATTTGACCTATTTTCTGAGATATGATATGTGTTCGAGTCTTTTCAAGCTCCTAAATTTCAAATCAAAGAGGTTATTCGTGCATTCAATTTCTCTCTCCGAGCATCGATTGGAATTCTGTAAAAATTGGTCAGTAAGTACATGGACCGTAGTTTCCTTTCTACCAATTTAAGAGCCAAAGGAGGAAATAGTGACACTTGGCAAGTCGTAAAAGTTCGCTCTACTGAACTAGTCCATAATTGGGTCATTGTGGGAGATTGGACATAACTTTGCCTTGAAGAATCTAAATCAGGTCAAACTTATGACATTTGAAAGAAGCTTCAGAGGGATACTACAAGGCCGAATTTAAGATATTGAGGATCTACAATTATAGAGATAATTCAATTTCAATATAGAGCTCCTCAAAAGCAAGTAAAATGTGTGTATTTTTTTTTCCCGAATTACATAAGTCTTGTTTGAAGAATCAATTTGAATTGATTCCAAGGGAATATTGTAGAATATATATCAGTATCAGATTCTAAAATGGCCCCTAAAAAGAATTCAACACCCATTAAGCCTTTAGAAGGCTCTACTATGACTCATGAAGACGAAGAATGGAAACATGACATATCAAATTTACAAGAGCAAGTGCAACAAATTTCGCTCTCGCAAAGAGCAACAAAAAATGACATGGAAGTTTTGAAGAAAGGCATGGAACTAAGATGGATGGTTTGAATAAAGGCATGGAATATAATATGGATGGTTTGAAGAATGGCATGGAAGCTAAGATATATGGCATGGAAGCTAGCATGGAATCTAAGATAGATGACATGGAAGCTAAGATCGATGAAAAAATGGAAAACATGAAGAATGATCTAAAAGCAGACATGGAAGGTTTGACAAAGTTGATTCATTAGAGAAGGCATTCAGGTTGGCAAGAAAATTTGAATGTAAAATTATGGTGACAAGGAAGCCTACCGCTCACTTCTATAAAGAGGGAAGTGTTGCTACTCCTAGATTTCCACAACCTACAAGGTTGACACCACAACAATTGGAAGAAAAAAGAGCAAAAGGGCTTTGCTACAGTTGTGATAGAAAATACACTAAAGGTCATAAGTGTGCTGAGAAGAAATTATTTTACATAGATTGTAAAGAGGAAGAAGAAAATGAACAAGAAGAGGATATACACCAGGAACCAACCCAAGAAGAGGAAGAAATGAGTCTGACCATATCGTGTAATGCATTGGCAGGAATTACCACTCCTCAAACTCTCAAGATAGAATGACATATCAAGAAGAAAAAGGTAATAGTGTTGATTGATTCAGGTAGCACCCATAATTTTATTCATTGTAAGGTAGCCAAGGAATTAAATTGTTTCCTATACCCAGCACCAGAATGTCAAGGGATGGTTGCAAATGGAGGAACTATAAATTGCTCTGGAAAATGCCATAATATCAAGCTAACCATGGGGGAATATGTATTGAGTAGTCCAATGCTTTCCATTCCTATGAGAGGTGTTGATGTTGTACTAGGAGTACAATGGTTACAATCTGTGGGGACGATAGCTTTTAATTTTCAAGAATTTTTCTTGAAATTTTTTCAGAAGGAAAGGAAGTCGAATTACGGGGTATTGCAGGGAAGCCAGGAAAGATAATAAGCTCTAATGGCATGACAAAGCTTCTAAAGAAAGAACAACGAGGCGTAATTGCACAATTACGCTCACTAGAAGTTCCAACATCAAAATCATCTATTTCTGCAGATCTCCAACAAGTCTTGGACAATCATTCCAAGGTGTTTGAAACTCCCAAAGGATTCCCACCTATTCGTGATCATGATCATGCTATTCATTTGATTCCAGGAAGTGTTCCTCCAAACATCAGGCCTTATAGATATCCTTACTTCCAAAAGAGCGAAATTGAACGTATGATTGCAGAAATGTTAGAGGCAGGTATAATTCAACCTAGTCAAAGTTCTTTCTCTGCTCTCGTAGTATTGGTACACAAGAAGGATGGATCATGGCGAATGTGTCCGGATTATAGGGAGCTCAATAAGCTCACCATTAAAGATAAATTTCCCATTCCTGTGATTGATGAATTATTGGATGAATTACATGGAGCAATTTGTTTTACCAAGTTGGATCTTCGTTCAGGATATCATCAAATTAGAATGAAGACTGAAGATATTCCAAAAACAGCATTTCGAACTCATGATGGTCATTATGAATTTTTGGTCATGCCTTTTGGCCTTACCAATGCACCTTCTACATTTCAAGGGTTGATGAATTCCATTTTCAAACCCTTCCTTAGAAAATTTGTGCTAGTATTTTTTGATGATATACTAATCTACAGCAGGTCTTGGAAGGATCATGTTGAACATGTTGACAGGGTGCTCAAACTATTGCAGGAGAAACAATTATATTCAAAAACATCCAAATGTTTCTTTGGAGTACAAGAGGTGGAATATCTGGGTCATATTGTATCTCATGAGGGTGTTAAAGTAGACCCTAACAAAATTAAAGCCATTAAGGAATGGAAAGTCCCTACAACCATAAAGCAGCTGCGAGGATTTCTCGGGTTAACAGGGTATTATTGCAAGTTTTTTAAGAATTATGGGAGAACAACAGCACCTCTAACAACATTATTGAAGAAAGATGCATTTTCATGGACTCCTGAAGCAACTAAGGCCTTTGAACATCTTAAAGAGGAAATGTGCCTAGCACCGATCTTAGCTACGCCAGACTTCACAAAAACCTTTATTGTGGAATGTGATGCCTCAGGAAATGGAATTGGTGTTGTTTTAATGCAGGAAGGAAGACCCATTGCTTTTGAAAGTCGTCCAATCAAAGGAAAGTATTTACAGAAACCTATTTATGAGAAAGAAATGTTAGCAATACTGCATGCACTAAAGAAATGGTGAACTTACCTAGTGGGAAGACACTTCAAGGTAAAAATTGATCATGATAGTCTTAAACACTTTTTGGAACAAAGACTATCTTCAGAAGAGCAACAAAAATGGGTCACAAAGATGTTGGGTTATGACTTTGAAATAATCTACAAAAAAGGAAAGCTTAATGTTGTTGCAGATGCACTCTCAAGAAAGAATGAAGAGGTGGAAGCATTGCTTTGTGCCATTTCTACTATCCAACTAGATTGGATAACCGAAGCAAGAGATGAATGGAATAAGGACAAAGATGTATGGACACTCATTCAAAAGTTGCAGCAAGATCCTAGTACATCTGATACATTCAGTTGGAAAAATGATTCCTTATGGTACAAAGGTCGCTTATATCTTTGTAAGAATTCCCAACTAAAACAAAAGATTCTTCTGGAATTGCACACTTCTCCTTTAGGAGGACACTCAGGATTTTTAAAAACTTACCACAGGGTGAAGAAAGAATTTTTTTGGGATGGCCTTAAATCTGATATTCAAAAGTTTGTGGCGGAATGTGTGGTTTGCCAGCAGAATAAAGTGGAAACAATTAAGACCCCGGGACTTCTACAACCTTTATCCATTCCAAGTCAACGTTGGGAGGAGATTTCAATGGATTTTATCACAGGTTTACCTAAGTCCGAAGGAAAGAATGTCATCATGGTGGTAGTTGATAGACTTATCAAGTATGCACACTTTTGTGCATTATCTCATCCATTTAAAGCAAGTACAGTTGCTACTACATTTATGGACAGAATTCAAAAGCTACATGGAAGCCCAAGGGTTATTGTGAGCGACAGAGTTCCCATTTTTACTGGAAATTTTTGGACAAAGTTATTTTCTTGTTTGGGTACTCAATTAGCTCATAGCTTATCTTATCATCCTCAATCTGATGGTCAAACTGAGATAGTAAATAAATGTTTGGAAGGATATCTTTATAAACAAACACAATGGGTCAAGTGGTTACCTCTCGCTGAATGGTGGTATAACACTTCCTTCCATACTGCAGCAAAAATGACCCCATTTATGGCACTTTATGGATATCATCCACCATCCATCACATCATCTTTAAGGGAAAATTCAAAGGTTCAAGCAATGGAAGATCACATCGAGCATCAGCAAGAAGTTCTCCAACTCTTAAAGGATAACTTGAATTTGGCACAAAATCGAATGAAACAACAGGCAGATCAACATCGCAGCGAGAGAAGTTTTGATGTAGGAGACTGGGTATTTTTACGAATACAACCATACAAACAAATGTCCCTCAAGCAAGCTAAGAAGGATAATAAATTATCGCCAAAGTACTATGGTCCTTACAAGGTGTTGCAAAAGATTGGTACTATGGCATACAAATTGGAGCTTCCTGCTTCTTCACGAGTGCATCCAATTTTCCATGTTTTATGCTTAAAGAAGGTTATAGGTGAAAATATTCCAGTTCAAACAATATTGCCAGAACTTGATGAGGAAGGAAAAATCATATTGGAACCTGAAGCGGTCACGGAAACAAGAACTCGACAACTACGGAATCGATCAATTTCAGAGTATCTCATCAAGTGGAAGAACTTACCCACCGAAGATTCTACATGGGAGGATGAGAATTTTATACAGAAGCACCCAGAGCTACTCAAGCGTTGAGGACAACACTTTTTTGAAGGAGAGGGGCATGTTAGGTCCCTATATTACTAGTATAGTCCCTTATTGTTGTTAGTGTAACCCCCTTATTGTTATTATTGTACCCTTGTAACCCCCATATTGTTATTATTGTGCCCTTAAATTATTATTGTTAGGTCGGCTAGGATTACATTATGGCCCCACTAAGATTACATTGTGGCCCCATGGACTCCTATATATAGAAAGGAGGTTTTGCAATTTGTATCATCCAAGAATTGTTCATTCATGTAATGTATTGGAGGTTGCCCCCTCAAAGTGGCTTATTTCTAAGGCGTTGATATCTCTTTTCTTCTATTTTAAGGTGTTGATATCTCTTTTCACAACACAATACATTTGGCTGCAAATCACAGAGAAGGAGATTAGTTTCAGGTTGGTGGCTATTTAGTTTGCCCCAAAAAACTCAAAGATCTATAAAAGAAGAAATTTAGGCAACGAAGACCTGTATGTCTCATTGATGAGAGATATATCTTTATTCAACCCTCTTGGGGAAATGTTGTTAATAGGTGACTTTAACGCAAGGACAATGAACAACCAATCCCTCCAATTGAGAAATGAAGAAAGAGGAGAAAACAATCCCCTATGATTGGAAGAGGGGGGTGGTCAAACTCGGGAAAGGGATTCACAAGATGAAAATGCGGGCATGACGCACTTTGGGGCATAATTACTGGGGCTTTGTAGTTTATTTGGCATGGTTATTTGCAATTGAATGAGAAGGTGGCCAACTTCAGGAGGTATCACATGCAAAACTTACAATGGTCAAAGTGTGGTAGATTATGTAATCTGCTCTCAAAGTTTCACCTCTAGATTGTTGAAGTTCGATATTGGGGACTGTCCAATCGAAATGAAATCTGACCATGCCCCTCTAATTGTTAAGCTGGATTTTTCCCATAGTAATCCACACAATAGGAAAATCCTTGGAATACAAAAGAAAGCTCTTTACAAAGGAAAAATCCCCATAAATCAAGAAAACATGGAAAGGTTTAGTGCTGCTCTTAAGCAACAATTTTAGATTATAGAGCATGGTGTGGCATATTGTTCATTGTAGTTTGTTGATCTCAACGATTCATAGGGACTTAGGTGCATACAAAAGGTCCTGCCCCAAGAAGGGAGTTGCAAGTACTTTTCTGAAAAATCCATGGTATGATGAAGAATGCAAGGCAACAAGGAGATCCTTAAAAGAGAGAAAGTGGAGCAAAGAAAAAAAGAAGAAATATGAAAAATTAGTACAATAAAAAGGAAGAAGAATATGTAAATGGAAGAAGAAAGGAATTAATCTCTCTTGGAAAGCACAAACCCAAGGGATTTTGGAAAGAGCTACAACAAAGGAGAAAGCAGACTAAAAACAATATTACAGGTGGCCAATGGTTGGAGAATGCGAGGCTCCTCTATGAGCGGGTGCACGAGAAAGATACTCCCACATAGTGAGTTCCTTGCTCCTCATTTAAAATGAATTTTTAGTGGGATCATCCAAGACGACTTTTCGGGAGAATGGACTACTAGTGTGGTCATTCCTCTCTTTAAGAGTGGAAATATCAATAACCCTTCTAACTACCGCACTATTATGGTCAACCCCCTCATGGGAAAGCTTCTTGGGAGCATGATAGAGCAAAGAATGAACAATTGGGCAGAAAATAAGGGAAAAATGACAAAAGGACAAGCAAGCTTTAGACCTAGACACTCTACCATTGATCACTATGTCACCCTTAGACATTTGATAGAGAAAGTTTGGGACAAGCAAGGTGAAACAACCTATTGTTGTTTTGTGGACTTCAAGAAAGCCTTTGACACAGTGCCAAAAGACAAACTATGGAACATTATGGATGTGTTGGGTATCCTCGATGACTATAGAGCAACAGTTCAGACTTTATGAGAAGGTTAGAGCTAAAATCAGAACAAGTGAAGGAAGGTCCAAATGTTTTGGTAGCGATATTGGTGTTAAACAAGGATGTCCTCTATACCCCACTTTGTTTTGTCTATATAATGGTAAGCTAGAAGCTTGGTTAAGCAAAGTAGATGGAGAAGGGGTTCATCTAGTAAGCTATGTGGTAAAGTTGCTTCTATATGCAGATGATGTTATCCTAATCTCAAAAACAACGCATGGATTAAGAGAACACTTAAAGGCCTTAAAACATTTTTGTTAGGGGGTTGGGATGCAAGTGAACATTAACAAGACCAAAATCATGATTTTCTCTTTAAGTAGAAAAGACAAGCCAAACACTTTTCTTTTCAAAGGTAGTCCTCTTGAGATAGTGAAAGAATACAAATATCTTGGGATTGAATTCAACCAAAAGCTTAGTTGGGAGACTTGTAGGACGAAAAGAATTTAGGGAGGATGGAGAGCATCATACTTACTCCAAAATAGGTGCAGAAAAGCTGAACTTTGGGATTGGAAAACCAAAAAACCCTTTTTGGTTTGTTGGTCACGACAATTGTTCTCTACGGTTGTGAAGTATGGGAAAGTAGCATGTAAACTTGTAGTTGGAGGCAGTTAGAAAGAATACATAAACAACTAATTGCAAGCAATATCAAAATTAAAGCCACAGTCTCATACAAAATCCTTTTGGTTGAAGCAAGTACTTTTCCATTGGAGGCAACAATGATAACCAGGTTAATAAGCTATTTAAACAAGACTAGAAACATGGATAAAGAATGTTGGCCCAAGATAGCTATGGAAGAGGGATTAGATCATAGGAAGAAGACTTGGATGAAGCAAAACGAAAGGTGGTTGAGTGGTTGAGTAAGTGGAATATCACACTGCATGAATGCCCTAACACCAACGAAGGAATACAAAAAATTGTGATGGAATAATTTAGGATTGCCATGTGGACTAATCACAATGGAGGTAAAAAAATATACTACATCAAAGAGTTCAATCCAACATGTGACCATGGTGAGAAAACATATTTAAGAGCATCTATTAAAAGAAAAACAAGGGTGCTAGTGGCGCAATTGAGAACCTGATCACATCACCTTAAATGTGAGACTCGTAGGTGGAAGAACTTGCATTTTCAATATGAAACCAATCTAAAGATTGACAATATGAACCATCTATTTCACACAAAAATAAGATCAATCAGGTTACTAGTCCACTACTTAAAATTCAGCAAAAAAATCGGACATTAAAAAAATATGAGAATGACTTAAGATTGTTATTCTCGAAATCTCTTAGGCTACTGAAACTAGTGATTTTCATTAAAATCATTCATTTCATTTGTTCACGTTTAAAAGGGATTGCTGAAAGAAAAATTCGATGTACTTTTTACTTTCCAGCTTTCAGCAACACCGTGCCCATGTTATTTTTTCTGACGTGGCATCCGATTGCCAGGTCGCACGATCAATTCCCTGGCGCTGCCACCGTAACAGACGAATCTCAAATTTCATTATACTTCGTTTTATGTTCGAATCTCGGTTCATTTCCACTAGCTATGCTTGCGTTGTCAAAAGTCGAAGTAATTTACTTTGTGGGCAGGGATTCCTTCTGCTCCCTATGATCCCATAACCACTAAATCCTAACAGTGAGGCCATTAACGATTTTTGTGGGTTCAAAAAGATTCACTGAATCGCTTATTAAAGCTCTGTTTCAGGTACACACATTGTCTCTTATTGTGAGATCTGTTTGCCACCACGCAAAAATCATGTCTAGGAGCTTCACTTAAGCTTTGATTAAAGGATTCTGCATTGATCCTTTCTTTCTTTCTTTTTGGTTAGATCTGCTTGCAGACATGCGAAGTTTGTACGAAAGATGTTCTTCAGGATCTTTATAGAAATATTTGATGCTAAAATGATCTGCACAGTTTTTCTTGTTATTTACGAGAATGCATGATAGTGATTTGTGATGCTTGATTATATCTCAGGAATGGCGACAGGAGGAGGAGCGATGGATCTGGCCTCAGGAATGGGAGGCAGCATTGAGAAAGAACAAATGCTGACCGCTGTTGCAGAGTAAGCTTTTCGATCCTGAATTTCGCGCTGTCTTTATTACCCCCCTATGAATGTGTTTTGTGAGGGGCCAGGGTTTTGGAAGCCCGAGAATTCAAAAAACACAGTGAAAATGAGTATGAAGGTTTTTCAATGCACTGGGTATGGTGCCTTATGCCTGAGAATATAAGTGGCCATTCTCTAGGAGAGAAAACGAATCCTTTCTGGATTCTTACTAGCTATTTACAAAGAGTTTTTGAACTTTTTGGATAGTTTCTTCTCAAAGTTGCTCAGATGAAGAAAGTTCCACATAATCTACGGTATTCATTGATGTTTTTGTAATATTTCTACTAATTTTCGGCATCTATTGATGGTTTCTTCGTGACAAGCAATGAAAGAATAGCGACCGAATTTTAGCAGTGAATGTGTAATCGGCTTGGGTTTTGCAGTAGCTGCAAGCTACAGATACTTTGTTTTAAGAGCAGTAGGAGCGTTTGCTTGCAGGTTGCCGGAGTTTTGACAAGGCCCTCACCCTGGACTGGAAACTGAAAATTTTGAAACTTTCTACAGGATTCGTGGAATCCATTGATGTTTGTGGAAGTTTGGTTGTTTTCTCCGTGAAGAGCATTAAAAGAATAAAGATTGAAGTTTAGTAGCCACAGTGTATAAGCGGCTTGGTTTTAGTAGCGACTAGATAGAGTACTCTGTTTTAAGAGCCGTAGGAGCATTTTCATGTAGATGAGGATATCCTCCTGGAGACCAAACGCGTGATGTTACAGGCTATCTTGCATCTTGCTGCAGTGGCGTATCCATATGTCGAGGTTTCATTCCACATAAATACTGACTTGACCTTGTTATTAGGCGGCTTGGTATTGGTTCAGCTGTTACTTTTATCATCTACATGGAGGTAAATACCATGGTCACGTGGCAGGGGTGTAGGGTTAGCCATTACATCTATAATCTACAAAGAGGTAAAGACCGTGGTCACATGGCAGGGGTAGGGTTACGTTTGACTCCCTACACTTTGTTGTATTGCTAACACAGTGACTGCATGCTACCAAAAGACTAGGTATCTAATCTGGTGGGAAATATAAATGGTATTCAATTACTTGTTTCCAAAGATGTCGAGAGTTGTTATAGAAGTTTATAATCTGACAATCAAATGCCAACCTGGGCTTGGCTATGGAAAAACATTGAAATTCCCAGGGCAATGCTTAGTTGCTGGGGCTTTCTTGGATCTATTTTTGGGGTTTTGACCTGTTTTCAGTCCTCTCTCTGATTATTATGAGCGTAATCTAAATGTTTTACTTTTTTGCTTTTTTTGGGCATATTTTCTGATCAATTTTCCCTGAAATCTGGTCAGAAATTTGAGTTGTTAAATTTGTACAAGCGGAGCGGAGTGCCCCAGGGGTTTTTGGGGGCTGGATCTGTCTATACATTCAAAAATACAATACAAAATACAATAAAAATGATGACCTCACCACCAAGAATTGTAGCACTCAATTTCTGCTTAAAAAAAGCCAAACGGTAAAACATTTAGACTCCACAATTATTATATTCTTCCATCATTATTATGTACTGACTATAGGTCTAGGTCATGTTTCTCGTTCTGTTCCCTTTCTCATTTCGGTTCCTGTCTAGACATTACGTTTTGAATATGTTACGAGAAACATGACGAGGAGATCTGTTTCTCGTTCTGTTCCCTTTCTCATTTCGGTTCCTGTCCAGACACTACATTAGTACATTACTGATCAATTTTATATGCATAGTATAGGTTGGGTTGTGTTCATGTTTCTTACCCCTCAAGACCCTTTAGCAGTGTTTCTTTTTCAGTTCTAATTTCGTGTTTCCAGAACATATGTTTTTGTGTGTGCGGGAATTCAGTGTCCTCTTTGCATAGCTATATAGTTCAACTATGAACTACCTGACATGGGTTTACCATTACAACTAAAAGTTGTTGTACTGTTGCCCTCGTCATTTGCTCCAACAAAACAGCACAGTTGCTATTAAATCACCTAGATATTATGTACCAGTGTTGCCAGGCTCTCTTCAGACTCCTGAGTAATATCTACCAGTGTTGTCAGATTCTTTTCAGATTCCTGAGTCTGGCTGAGTCTCACCAAGTCAGCGCTGGGATAAGTGACTCCCAGAGACCCTCCTCGCAGACTCCCCACTTGCCAGACTCGGGAGTCTTGGCCTCAGACTTGGGAGTCTGACCTAGGCTCAGCTGACCCAAAAATAGCGACCAAGAAACCCCACATTTGCAATTTGACCGTATCAAAGTAACTTAGTTATGCTTTTTAGTTTATACTAGCGGACTACAGGCCTGTAGGCTGGCTGGGGCTGCCATCCCAAATTCATGTAAGATGAATTGGCCTGTAGGTTGTAATCAGCCTACAGGCCTGTAGACTGACATCTCAGCCTACAGACCTGGTCCATAAAACAATTAAATGATGCCAAACCTGTATCCTACCATGCTAGTCGCTAACCTATCTCAAGTTTGACTTGAAGACACTTCCTATTTTGATTTTCTATTTCTGTTATAAGACTACGAGAGTTATGTATTTGAATTGAGTAATATTTGTGAATTTGGCTATGGAATCTTCTTTTCAGTTCTCTGTTTTGCATTCAAATATCAAGAGTCAAATGTGGTGTTATGATATTTTATGAGATGATCTTATGAATTTCTGCATAGACTGTGGTTTTATAATTTATATGGATTGAAAATGTCATTAGTATATCTTTCGCACACAAAATCTACCATATTTTGAGTTTTATTTCTCTTTGCCAAAACTGAAAGGAATTGCTGAGTCATGCCGAGTCACAGGCCAACGTAGTCTTAAAAGAGTTTGAGTCTGACAACATTGTTATGATCGCACAGGTGAATAGTGCCATATAATACAAACCAAACAGGACATAGAATTCTCCTTAGTTCCAAAAGAAACTCGTTGACTTTGTTGGATCCGAAGTAAGGCTTATGTTACATCTATAAGAATGCGATAGAAGTCTGTCTTTACATCAGCAAGAATTTCAAAAGATTGGTTATGAGCTCTGCAAACTGTATTTTTCTTTAAATGAGTTTTGTTGACTATATTTGGTTGAGATTCTGAATTTCTATGCAATATCAAATCTCAAATTGATTGTTTTTTTCTATAATTTTGTAGGTACGAAAAATATCACATGTACTATGGTGGTGATGAAGACTCGAGAAAATCTAACTACACAGACATGGTACACTTGTCATAAATTTTTATCTATGGGTTACTTCCATTTGCTGTTTTCTCAATAATTCATTAAAACCATGTATAAAGGGTCGGATTAGTCTCCAGTAGTTACTTTTTGTGACATGGATTTCTTCGCCATGCTTATAATGAAGAATAAATGCAACCACAGTATAAGAGGAAAACAAAAACCTTGGGGTGGCTCTACGAAGCAGGGGTAGCATGTGATATGCAGAGTAAACTGCTTCCTTAATCCATTGTAAGATTTCTGAAGAGATTTAAAATCACTAACTTGCATATTCAAGTTAAACATATCGAAACAGATTTAGTTCAATGATCAATCTTTCTAAAGTATATGACGACCTAAATTCTCCCCATTTCTTTATCACTTAGAATTTGGACTTGGATAGCTCGTTTAGGAAGCTGCATCCAGTCTACAGGCAAGACTGTTTGGGTTTTCGTTCTCTATGCTTTCCCTTCATCTCTGACTATTTTATTATTTGCTGGTCTATTTTTCAAATTTCATTTACTGTAATATGTTCTATTTGCTACTGTGCATGTTGTTTGTTCATGCTGACTATTTGCTATTAAATATTTGTTATGCTCTTTAACAGCATCCATCAATCCTCGAGTTTTTTTTGTGATTTAAGATAGTGTGCACTACTGTCACTGATGAAATTTGTGAGTAAAAAAGAAGCATGTATTGATTATAAACTAGTCACCAATAATGAGCAGTATTGTGACGCAAGCAAGTATACTGTATTAGTTATTGTGGAACTAATTTTCTAAACTAATGATTCTAATGGATAGTGATCTGAAAATATTTGTGCCTGTGAGCTTTTACCTTGGTTTTGATACCAACTGGTTTGACATTTTGGTGTCTTAAGTATTTTCACTATGGTTTTGCTAGCTCTTTAGTTGCTTGTGGTCTTGAAACTCATGGCTTAAATGTTACTACTGTGACGCAAGCAAGTATACTGTATTAGTTATTGTGGAACTAATTTTCTAAACTAATGATTCTAATGGATAGTGATCTGAAAATATTTGTGCCTGTGAGCTTTTACCTTGGTTTTGATACCAACTGGTTTGACATTTTGGTGTCTTAAGTATTTTCACTATGGTTTTGCTAACTCTTTAGTTGCTTGTGGTCTTGAAACTCATGGCTTAAATGTTACTACAAGTGTCACATCGGTTATCTAAGAACATTGATTTGTCTTTAGTTGCTTGTGTTCTTCAGAAATTTTGAATTAAATGTTACTACAAGAGTCTTAGAATGTGGCTTCGAGGGCTTCGGCTTGTCATTGTAGAACCAAGTTCATTTATCCACTATAATCTATCCTAGCTGTTAGAAAATTATATTTCACACTGAAAATTCCTTGAAATGTAGCAACTGGAATTTATTCTCTTAGCTGATTAATTATGCAGTTTAATTGTTACGGCAATAACGCATAAATCACACTTCAATTCTTCACAATAAAATTATGCTGCGAAAAATAAACTGGAACTGAGAAAATAGCTGCACACACACAATAAAACTGACAACAATATTTTCAGACAAAAGTCCCGGGAAAACCGGTGCAGCAGATGAGGATTTATTTAATTATATGCAGCAGCAAAATATGAGTACAATAGTCTGAATGCTTGAAATGGCAATCCTCCAACAAAATAATCTGGCCAAAATATTAGTAAGACAATTTGTCTCACGCGACAACTGATCCCGCTCCAAAATCTGGCTCTGTCTAGGCCACTTGAAAGTCTCTGGTGCAAGCCTAGCGCATGCCCTACTTGCATTGCCTGAGGAGCTGCTTGGAAACTGTCGTTCTGCCTGACTTTGCCTCTGGAGATGACTTGCTTGGCCTTCTGGAATTTTTCCCAGGCAGTAGCACGTGAATCGACCTCCTCTTCAGCTGAATCGATCTGCCCTTTGAAACCTTTGCGCTTCTTTTGTGTCAACCTCACTGAGAAATAATGCGGCCCTCCAGCTATTGACTCTCTGACACTAGAACTTCACCCCAAATCACCACTGCTGCTCCCTCTTGCTTCTGCTTCCTTCTGACTCGAACTTTGCAACTGGATAGCTCGATCTGCCAAGGAACTCGCTCTCCTTTTGTCTCATAATTGTGCTCAAGCGTATCATCTTCATCCCCATCGACCTGATCTTATAATCTCTCATTGAATCACCAACGACCATGATTAAATCGTCATCAATGGCTAAGATCATCTCAAATTCAATTCGTGTGAGTTTTTAGAGATTTCTCACATTTCCTTAACTAATTACGATTAATTAACGAGTTTTCCTAAGTTGGACTTAGGAAAAATTTAAATGATGACTAATTAATTTAGTTAAGGCATTTCACAAGCTTATCTCGTGAAACCTTTTCTGGGTTTTGAAGATCTTGTATTCTTTAGTATCTTAGACACAAATCGAGACTAGAACACTTGTCCGATGCTACAAAAAATAACACTCCCTCTTAGTGAGGAAGGTGTTCTCTCCCATAACATCGTCCCTCACGCTGCTGATGTTTGGCACTTGTAAGAACTTGTCACTGCCCACCAAGCTACTGCGCATACTTTAATTCATCTGCTAACCTTGTAGCCGAACCATCCTATATCTGTGTTGCTGCTGACACTGCACTGTGCCACCCTACATTGTTGCCAACATTGCTCTGTGCTGCATTTGATCTCTTGTTGCTGTTGCTGCAACTACTGCAATTGAGAACAATCTACTAATCCACTATGTCACTATACTGGCTCTGCAATTGTCTCCCGAGTCTCTGATTGCAACTAGTATCTACGTTATCTATTGAGTAATTGTTTGCGCTCATCTATCTCTGCGCCACTCTAGTTGCTGACTGCAACTAGTCTCTGCAACTGTCCCTCAAGATCTGATTGTGCCTACTGGCATTGATCATCTCGCTACTGAAAACTGTGGGCCCTTGTAGCCAAGGTGATGATCCATGAGGAAACATCTGTCTGGTGTTGTCCTCCTTGGATCCTACCCAATCCTGCAACTCTGAACTATGCTCCTCCTCCATCTGGAGGTATAGCTGCTACCAATGCAAACTCTTCCAACTTGGAGGTTAACTCATCTATGTTTGTTGAAGTTACTGTTTACTGCTCCCCCTTCTTGTCCTTATTTTTCTTAGGACACTGAGTGCTGTAGTGACCAAACTCACCACACCTGAAGCATTTGATCTTCAACAAATCCTTCTTCTTCTTCTCTCCTCCCTTTGAGCTTTGTCCCTAACTGGGACCCTTGTTTGCCTTACCCTTATTGGTAAGGGCTACATTCTCCTCCTTCTCAATCTTCGGCCCTTTGCTACCACTGCTAGTAGTACCCTTGACAAGGCTGAGCCTTAGCTCCTTGTTAAAATTGGCAACTATTGCAAAATTCCACCTCGGGATAACTCATTTGATGGAGATGGTGATTGCATTAAATTCCTCTTTTTGAGAGGACCAAAATTGATCGAAAGATCATCTCATTCGGACAGGCAGAAGTGTGATTTTGAATTTATGCCTAGACATGTGCAAATTCTTCAGGTCGATCTCAGCTAAATGAAGGCTCAAGAAGCCCAATGGACGTGTCTCTTCACCCACAATGAATTGTATAAATACAAATGACCTCACAACTCATTTGGCATCATCATCACTCACACATTCTTCTCACTCTTCATCAGATTAGTTCGTACAACTATTGGGCAACCTCTCTCCCTAACACGTGTGGCTAGAAGGACAAGTTTTTTTGGGACAAAATTGCATAATCGAATTTCAGAATTTCAGACAGCTTGACCAACGTTGACCGAGGAGATTTTGACTGAGTTTGACTTCAGTTTTTGGAGAAAAATTATGATTTTCTTAGGCTGCATTGACTGGCACAAAATTGAGGTTTTCTGGGATGTTTGACTTGCGTTGACTGCATGCCTGACCACATGTTGACTGAGTTTGACCGTATCTTTTGTGACTATTTTGGGTAGACTTTGATTGCTGTTGGAGGTTGAGTTTGACTACCTTTGACAGAGCTTCAAAGGAGGTGTTCGATTGCTGTTTTGACTAGTGTTGACTTTCTGGTTAGGGCTTGTTGTCGCACAGATTGTTCAGGGCACCGCGACAACGGCTCAGATTGGGGGCTGTCACCTCTATCCCCAACCTCTCTCTTTAAGCTATCTCCTTGTAGGCTAAGGGAGGTAGACCCTATTAGAAATGAAGGATAAATCTAGGAGACACAGCTAAAACACCAAATACTTGATAAAATTAACAGGATTTCACAGATCTAGATTAGATTTCACGCTTATGATCAGTGCCTTATGGAGTCACACAAAATCCCATTATGCAATTATAAACCAGTAATGATGACTAACTGCTGCTGATTAAAACACGATTGATCAATGATATTCAATTGAAAACACTTCAACCATGCAACAATACGATGAAAATGCCAGGATTTAAAATGCTTCAATTAATTTTGATCTAGAAAATGTTTCTATAGTCAAAACTTTAGATAAAAATTTTAGCCCATTTGACCATAGAAAATTTGAAATTTTTTTATGTTTTGTATTTTTTTTTAAATTTTTAGGATTTTGAAATTTTTATATATATATATTTTTTTATTATTATTTTTTGAATTTTAAAATCAAAATTCTAAATCTAAGTTACAACTTAAATCTAGATCCTAAAATTAAAATAAAACTAAAAATCTAAATTAAAACCAAAAGAAATTATAACCAAACTTAAACTAAATAAAAATTAAAACTAAACTTAAAAAAGTTAGATCTAAATAAAAGCTAAACTAAACCACCACCAAAAATCTAAAACTAAATGAAACAAAACTAAATTAAAACCGAAGCTAAACATTAAAGTAAAACTAAAATCGAATTAAACTAACGCTACCAATCTAACACATTGCAAAAATTTAATCTAAAATCTAACAAAAATAAAAATCGAATATGTATAACCTATCGTAAAACTAAACTAACAACCTAAAAATTAAATCCACATCAAAAAAAAAAAAAAAACATTAACGCATTTTCAAAGGGTTTAAACTTCACGTTGATGCGTTTTTTTTTTAGTTTGCAGGTGATCGAGCGAGGAGTCGAGGGATGGACGCGGGTTTGATTTTTGACTTGTCGTTTTGCGTTTGCAGGTGGTCGCGTCGACGTTGTGAAGAAGGCTGACGGCTTTGATGTTTAGGTAGCAGACAGAAACGCGGGAGAATTGAACGCTTTGTGCTTGTGCAGGTCAAAGCTTGAATGCAAGGTCGAAGCTGGAGGAAAGAGGCACGATGGCGGCAGAGAAAGAAGCTGAGATCGCAGGGTTAACGCATCAAGCGATGGGTTAGGAGATGCCACAGATTCGAAGGGCAGAGAAAATATGCAGGACGGCAAGGGCTATGGAGTTCGAAGAGATCAATGCAGAAAGAAGCGATGTAAAGGAGGACGCAGGCAGAGGATGAAACGATTTGCAGAAGAGAAATGGATGCAGATGGAGGTTTAATGTAGTGAATAACCCAGTACATACAAATTCCCAGCAAACTTAGAATTTTCTTCAATTTATGCTCAAATTTCATGCTCCTTTAAAAATAACGCCCAGATTTGCCCACAGTGGGGTTTCTGAGGCCAGATCTGGCCTTTGGAGGCTAGATCTGCTTTAGATCTAAAATTTTTTTTTTTTTTGATTTAACCTGTAACCTGCAACAATCAGTCAGATATGAAGACACACGTCAAGAAACATTAAACCCTTACAGAAAAATTACAAATTTACAACTAGTTTACAAGTTTAAAACCCTCAAGGTCAGATTTAAAATCCATTTTAGCACAATTTTCAGAGATTTAAAGTTTTAGTGAGAGGCACAAGCCTTCGAAACCCTGCAAAATCACAAATATTGTAAGATAGACCCGTAATTTAACAAATAAAGAGCTTATCAGATTTATGTTTATTGGGAGTCGGCTGGTCCAACCGAAGACTTCCCCAGACGCCCAATCTTAAAAAATTTCCCTGCACACTTAGATTTGAATCTTAGATCGATAGAGATTTAAGAAAACAACATGAGACCTTTGCAGAAAAATCAGAATGTTATTTTATGAACCCAGAAAACTGCATAAGATACCTATATGCAGATTAATCCATGAAGGCCATCAACCATAAAATGCAAGAAACCAAGTAGCAGAGTTTAGAGACAATTCACCACATAGATCTGAGAAGGAACATCCAAATTTGTAACCCCAAAGTCTTTATGCTTTATTCCTCAAAAAGTTTACAAGAGCTTCTAAGAGCAAGTGCACGATCCTGAGATCGGATGATTCAAAAATGAGAAAGACCTCTAAATTTATAGGACAAGATCTCTAACGGCTAGTTTGGATGATCCTCGTCAAAATAATCTCAACCGTCCAAAAGATTTGATTATCTTTTAATCCGGAGCGTTGAAATTAAAATTTTGGGGAAAAAACGAATTTATCATTTAATTCAATTTTAATTAACTCAAAAATATTATTTTTTGAGTTAATTACTCCAAAATTTTGACCTTGACTTAACCACCAAGGCCCAAGGGTCCAATATTTCTTAAAATTCTCAATATTCCCTTGGCCTGGAGTTGTCAAAATCATTTTCTAAGGACCCACAAATTTTGCCTTTAAAGATTTAATCCTAACTTAGGACCCTAAATTAATTAAATTTCTGGTTTAGGATTTTATTAATTAATTGACCAGAAAATTCAATTAATTGACTAAGAGGGGATTATAATTATTTTTCCAACCCTCTTTTACATGAGATAATACATTTACATACATGAAGGGGGAATACCCATTTGTATAGACCCTCAAATAAATACCCAGTTCTGCGACTCAAAATATGATCTAGTAGACCAAGTAGCTCAAACTACTTTTACAAGGACTCGATAAAAAACACTAGGACTCACTTAGCATGCTGATGACAAAATCCACCCTAGCTTTGGGGTGAGGCTGGAGGGAAAAACTCTGCCGATCACTTTCGTGAATCAGTGAGACAAAAAACCTCCTAGAATGGAAGTCATCAACAACATACTAGGCTTACCTAGGTAGTTACATACATGGACGGTCTTACTTAGATCATTTACATCATAAAATGCAGAATGGGTTTACATCATATAAAAACTGTCGATCGACGATGAAATCTGGATGACACGAGCCTCGAACATGATAAGTCCCATTTGAAAAAATGGGGGCGTACTGCTATGGGATCGTTGACAAAACGTGGTCAACAGGGCTGAAGTTTGACTGCAGAATTTGACAGGCTGATTTGACTTTGATTTGGGCAATTCAATTTGATTTTGTACTCTCTCTCTCTCTACTGAACTTTTAAATAATAATAAGAAGAATTGATCAAAGGGTTTTCCCCACATTGGAGTTTTTCCTTGGCATCTGCCAAATCCGGTGTTCTCTTGTCTTGGCTTGTCTTCTGCATATTGTTTTATGTTCTATATGCATTTACTATCAATGTGATTAATGGTTAAGTTGATTGCTACTGGAAATAATTGGAAATTGTCATTAGGTTGCTAAAGGAACATTGAAGTAAATTGTGTTAAGCATAGAACATACCATTGTTAACTAAAATTAACATGGTATCAGCGCCCAGGTGAAGACAAAGCCCAACCAAGAGAGAGAAAATAAATCACCAAGAAAGATCTGTTGGACAAGGATAAGCCTCAATGGCTTCTTCATCTTACTTCGAGACTGAGGATAAGCTCAATGATAAGATGTAAGATGTCTTTGGACTTGACTTTGGAAGAAAATGATGTTATGGATTATGTGCAGGAAAATGTGCTGGAACCTCCTTCAAATGCACTAGCTGCTATAAGACAAAGTATAAGAAAGGTGAGATCAAAGCCAAGAAGATCATCAGAGACTCCATTCAAAAACATTTGGTTGCTTACATTTTTGATTTAGGCATATCTAAGGAAATGCATGATAAGCTGGTTGGGATGTTCAAAGAAAAACAATGCAAACCAAATCCTCTTTCTCAAGAACAAGTTGAAGGACATTAAGATGGACATAGGGGAGTCAGTCCAATCCTACTTCATGAGGATTACCAAAATCAAGAATGGTCTTCTATCTATTGGAGAAGTTGTTGCTGACAGGGAGCTCACTCTTATTGCTCTTGGAGGTCTCCCACGAGCTTGGGATGTGATCAACACCACTATTCTTAACAATGACAAGATTCCTTGTTTTGATGAACTATTGACTAGATGCACTCAAGAAGAGATGAGGATGATGGAGAGAGACAAGCCTTCAAATGGAAATGAGCCCACTACATTCTCCGTTCATGCTAAGAGGAAGAACAAGTTGGTCCAAAGAGACAAGGTCAAGGATTCAAGCAAGGATTCAAAGAAGGAAGTAAGGGAAGATGCTTCAATTATAACAGGTTTGGCCACTATGCTAGTGAGTACCCTCATAAGAATGATACTCCACGGGATGACAACAACAACAACAATCGCAACAATTTCAAAGGCAATGTCAATCAAAGGAACAACAGGTTCAACAACAAAGGAAAGAGGAATGCTTTGCTCGATGGAAATGGTTGACCTCCCAAAAGGTCAAGAAACTCTAGGTATGAGGAAACTAATGTTGTAGAAAAGCAAAAAGAATTTTATCTTATTTCTGCCCTCACTCCTGCCTCTCCTTGGGACTAATTGGTTGATTGATAGTGGTACCTCAAGGCACTTCACTGGGTACAAGGAGCCCCTCTCTATTTTGATTAAAAATAAGATTAATTTGGAAATCATACTTGGAGACAATGCCACCTACCCCATGAAAGGGATGGGTACTATCACTCTTCACTTGAATCAAGGTCAAATCCTTCATCTACAAGATGTATTCTATGTACCTGATTTGAAAAAGAACCCAGTATCTATTTCTGCGATGGAAGGTAGCATTCGTTGATGGGAAGGTACATATTTGGCAAAGGAACCCGAAAGATGCATTAACACTTGGATTTAGGGTTGAAGGTCTCTATCAGGTTGGAGGAAGTCCTTTGGGATCTATGACTTGCGATATTTCTCTTCAATTTGAATTATGGCATCGAAGATTTGCTCACCTTCATTACAAAGCCTTACCTTATGTAAGGAAGATGGTCTCAAGTATGCCCGAATTCAAGATAGATCAAGAAGGTGTTTGTCAGGGTTGTGCAACTTGAAATCATACAAGGGGACCATTCCCTTCAAGTGAAGGTCAAACTATTGACATTCTTCAATTGATCCATTTTGATCTATCTGATATGTTGATTGGGAGGATACTTGTACTATGCAATTTTTGTGGATGACTTCTCTTGCAAAACATGGATCTATTTCTTGAAGAAGAAGGACGAAGTGTTCAAATGGTTCCGTTCTTTCAAAGCCTTGGTTGAAAGTCAAACAGGGAAGAAGATCAAAATATTAAGGACCGATAATTGAACCGAATATGAATCAAATGAATTTAATGACTATTGTAGAGAAGTTGGCTTTAAGAGGGAGACCACTACTGCATATGCTCCTGAGCAAAATGGAGTTGCCGAAAGGAAGAATCGAACAATCATAGAAGCTACCCATGCTATGCTTCATGACCAAGGCCAACCAAAGTTCTTTTGGGGAGAAGCTACCAACACTGTTGTATATGTTCAAAATAGGTGCCCACATCAAGCTTTGGGCTTCAAGATACCCAAAAAAGTATTCATCGGTAAGAAACCTGATGTTTCTCATTTTAGAATTTTTGGTTGTCCCGTGTATTTTCATGTGTCGAAAGAGAAAAGAAACAAGCTAGATGCATCTCAGAAGAAAGGAACATTTGTGGGCTACAATGAAGCTTCAAAGGCATATAGAATCTATGTGCTTGGTCAAAGAGAAGTTGAAATAAGTCATGATATCAAGATAGAGGAATAACCTGTTCCAAGTATTTTAATAACCCAACGTTTCGGACTACATAAGTGAGTCCATCCTCAGGGGTTAACACCTAATATTCTTTGAAAGATTTGTGAGGATTAGGGCAAAAGAATCCAAATATAAATAGTAAAATTTGAAGAACATTTTTAATTTTTATTAAGGAGGTCAGTTGGAAATTAATGTAATGTTAATTTATTAATGTTTTTTATTTTTTATTTTTAGATTTTAATTATTATTTATTTATTTAGTTAATTTTTTGTTTGTTTGTTTATATATTAAACAAATAAACAAACAAACAAATAAATAAATAATAATTGAAATCTAAAAAAAAAACAAAAAAAACATTAATAAATTAACATTACATTAATTCCAACCGACCTCCTTAATAAAAATTAAAAATGTTCCTCAAATTTTACTATTTATATTTGGATTATTTTGCCCTAATCCTCACAAATCTTTCAAAGAATACTAGGCGTTTACCCCTGAGGATGGACTCACTTATGTAGTCTGAAACGTTGGGTTATTAAAATACTTGGAACAGGTTATTCCTCTATCTTGATAACTAATCTACCTATATGGATTCTCTTTAAAAAAAAAAAAAGTCATGATGTCACCTTCGATGAAGATTCTGCCCTTGGGAAAGTTAGAGATCTTCCTATCCCAAGGGAGGACAATGATGATAATGCAGGAAAGCAGGATGAATCTCTGACAGATGAATCGATGCTTGATGTCGAAGGCCCGATGGATCCCATTGATCCACCTCTTGGTGAGCCCTCTACCCCAAGAAAAAGACCTTTGTGGCTCAAAGATACTCTTGAAGATGCTGAAAGACATGTTGCACCAATGGGGACATTTCGTGAAAGCAAGAAATCGAACAGCTACCAAGGGTACTTAGCTGCTATGAGTACCATTGTTTAATTTGAGCCATGTACGTTTGAAGAAGCCGTGAAGCACCAAGTATGGAAGGATGTAATGAATGAGGAATATTAATCGATCATGAAGAATGATGTCTGGGATGTGGTTCCTAGACCCAAGGACAAGTCAATGGTCACTTCAAAATGGCTTTAGAGAATCAAACATGGAGCTGATGGGAGTGTTGAAAAGTTCAAGGCTTGGTTCGTTGCTCGAGGCTTCTCTCAAAAGGAAGGAGTGGACTATGATGAGATATTTGCACCAATTGCTGGATACACCACTATCCGATCCATCATTGCTCTTGCTGCCTCTCAAGGATGGAGCTTACACCAAATGGACGACAAAATTGTTTTCTTGCATGGATCGCTTAAGGAGGAAGTCTATGTAGAGCAACCTGAGGGGTTCGAAGTTCAAGATCAAAAGACACATGTATGCACGTTGAAGAAAGCCCTCGACAGGTTGAAGCAAGCCCCTAGGGCTTGGTATGAGAGGATTGATAGCTATCTTATGAAGTTGGGATTTACAAGGAGTGAAGCTGACCCTAACCTATACTTTAAGGTTGAAAAGGACATGCCTCTCATTCTGGTACTTTATGTGGATGATCTCTTTCTAACAAGTGCAAACCCTCTCATTTATCAATGCAAGAGGGAGTTGGCTTCCGAATTTGAGATGAAGAACCTTGGGTTGATGCACTTCTTCCTAGGCTTGGAGGTCTAGATTTTCCTTTCTCAAGGAAAATATATTGTGAAGCTACTCGAGAGATGTGGGATGGTGGATTGCAAGTCTGTGTCTACTCCGATGGAACTCAACTTCAAGAAGCTATATGGAAGTGATGCTAGGCCCAATTTGGCAAATCCTTCTGAGAGTCGACTACTTGTGGGGGCCCTGATGTTCTTGGTAAATTCTCGTCCGAACATATGCTTCGTGGTGAATACATTGAGTCAATTTATGGTAAGGTTGAGCCTCATCACATATATTGGATTGCTGCAAAGAATATCTTGAGATATCTCTGTGGCACAATCAACTATGGTTTGAGATACACTATTGGGAATTTGAGGCTATATGGATATACTGATGCTGACTGGGCTGGCAATGTGGTGGATCGTAAGAGCACATTTGGATGTTGCTTCTCATTGGGGTCCTGCTTCAATATCTTGGATGAGCATGAAGCAAAAATCGGTTGCTTTAAGCACCGTCGAGGCCGAATACATTGCTGCTAGCATGTCTAGTTGTGAAGCTATTTGGTTGAGGAAGCTCTTTAGTGAGCTATTTGAGCATGTGCTGGATACCACCGTGATTTTCTGCAACAACCAAAGTGGGATTCACCTTTCAGAGAATCTCGTGTTCCACGACTGCTCCAAGCATATTGAGAAGAGTAGGTCGCAGAAATTCTCACGAAGCCCTCAGGGAAGTTCAAATTCTTAGCCTTCCGTGAGAGACTTGGAGTTGTGGAAAGACCTTCCTATGAGGTTCCCGCATGAGTTGGACATTGAGCTCTAGGAGCTCTTGGGGGCTTGGGGTACTTCTTGGAGCTATGAGCGACCATAGGGTGAGTGGTTCACCTTCCCTTGTGATACCCCATGATGGTTGACATGTGTGTAGGGTGAGTGGTTCACGTTCCCCTATGATTTTGGACACATGTATGTAGGGTGAGTGATTCACCTTCCCCTACGATTGACATAGCATAGATCCTAGGATGAGTGGTTCACCTTCTCTTATGGCATATGAGCAGGATGAGTGGTTAACCTTCTCCAGTTGATGTCCCAGCATACATCTTACCCATGTAGTTCGAGACTCATGGGAAGTACCTCTCATTTGGCCAATGAGTTAGGAAACGTGGATAGGGACCATAGAACTACCGATGGACGCATCGTGTATTGTCGTACTCCCTATGTCTAAGATGCAAGGTGTTCAACAACTTGATCTGGGATCAACTGAGGTTCTACCTTTGGACTGACTTTTGTCAGTGGAGAGTGGTAAGGTCTTGTGACTCAACCTCGATCAATTCTTCTTCATTATTACCTCATGGTTCAACAGAGCAGAGCAGAGATGATAGAGGTGGTACATGACGACAGATGGATTGGCAGGTGGAATCCTCTGTAGTTGAGAGGTGTTGAAAAGTGTAACTAGGTTCGGTCTTCATAATGACAGTAATTATGATTTTATGTAATGAAGAGACAAAGATAATAAAATGTATTTATTGTAATGCTTGCATCATGGGTTTCATGAGCAAGAAATTTTTATTATAGGTGAAAGACTTCTTCTTGATGTCTTTAGGATTTTGTCGTCTTGTCATAAAGATAATTAGAGTCATGTAAGTGAAGTCATGTTACACTTGTAAAAAGACATTTTGTTGATGTAAAAGTATACTCCAAGACCTTGTCACTAGGTCCCCTTGAAGTTGGCTCAAAGCATGGTAAAGATACTCCTTGATGAAGTCGGCCTACCCTCCACACCTCATGTAGTCCTACATGCTAGAAGACAACCCCTATATAAGGAGGACCACACCTCATGTCGGCCTACATGCTAGAAGACAACCCCTATATAAGGAGGACCGCGACCTCATTATCTCAAAAGCAATTCGGTCAAGGGTTTGCAATAGAAGTGCGAAAGTAAGGCTGTAATTGGAGCGAAGATTGGAGGTTGATCTGCGAAGGAAAGAGGGGGATACGTACCTTTGGTTTTTGGGACTATCCTCCCTCACATGTTTCAGTTAAGCGGAGGTTTATCACAGCAAAGGACTAGTTTGTAATACAATGCGTAAAGGGTGGCTAGTCAACGAAAGAAAGAAGACTGCAAGGAGTGCAAAGGAGAGGCAATACAAGCCTCGGTCTTGGGTCATCATATTTCAGATATCTTTGAAAACGGTCAAGGGTATACACAACGTGAAGGGGGTTATTGTAGCAAGGAAGAGATCTCGGTCTTGGGCATCAAAGGTGCAGAAAGAAGGTTGAGGAAGAATCTCTAGAAGGCTGAGGCTAGAACGAAGAAGCACATTGTTTTGGGGCTGCTAGACTAGCGACTGAGCTTCCCTAGTAGAAGTGCAGAAAAGGAGGATCAACATAAGGAGCCAAGAAGAGCTGAAGGATATGTGACAAGGGTCTTGGAGATATACTAGTGTCAAGGGTCTATGTCATAGTCTTGGTACTCGTCAGTGGAAGGTCTATAAGGCTTCTCCTCTCAAAGAGTGAGAGGTTTTGGCCTTGGCTTGCTAGTCTAAATTTTGTGTCTCTTGTGCATTTGATAATTGACTTGATGAAGAACATAATAGTCTAACGAAGACAAGATCTAAGTGAAAGAAGCATAAAGTAAATCACAAGTAATTATCAAGAAGAGAAATTGTAATAAAAGCCCTAATTTTTAAACATGATTTTAGAGCTAAGGTGTTGAAGACAAGAAAGGACAATTTAGCAAGGAGACACACAAGGATCAAGCTTCGGAAAAGAGATCAAGGATCGATTTTCAAGAAGACATCAAAGAGAAGGATCTACATTGAAGAGTCAAACCCTATATCTAAGAAGGAAGATAATTCAAGAAGAAGGCTACAAAGAAGTTGGTGAAACCCTCAAAGCCATCTCAAGAAGACCAAAGACCTTAAGGACTTTTTCATCAAAGTCCTTCCAATGGAACAAACAAGATCAAGAAGGAGATAATTATCTTCAAAGAATATAAAGTTATCTCGTGTTGAAATCAAGTCAACATTATTGAAGACTTCATCAAATCACCATCATTTTACTAAAGTCATTATCAAGCCATCCTTGATCTTCATCATCATCAAGGATCCAATAAGGAGTCCTTTTGAGAAGAAGCTTCTACACTATCTACATCATTATCAAAGAAGAAGCTGGCAGAGGAAGAAAAGCATCTACACCAAGTAAGTATCTTTATGACTTCATCTGAATCTGTCAAAATGTCTTTTTGCAAGGAAAGCAACAAATTGTCCGGGTCTTCAAACTTTCTTGCATAGAAGAAAAGGACAGATCTGAATTTGATTGAAAATGAAGTCATGGATCACATCAAAGGGTCTATAACCCTGCCTTCAAAAGAAGATACTCAAGCACATGCAAAATACATGAAGGGAGAAATAAGAGCCCAGAGGATTCTTATAGAATCCATAAAGGACTCTCTCATCTCGTATGTATCAAAACTAGAAACTTCAAAAGAAAGATATGACAAATTGGTGGAACCGTTGTTAGTAAGTATTGTAGGAGATGTAATATCTCTGAGACAAGAACTATACAAGTTGAAGCTGTCAAGAGAGGAAGGAATCACTTCATATTTTATGAAGATTTTTGAAATACGAGATCAACTGTAGGAATTGGGAGAAGTAATGTTTGATAGAGAAATGACTACAGTGGTACTGAATGCTCTACCGGAGGGGTGGGGAAACTTCACTTCAAGTATCTATGGGAAGAAAGAAGCAACACCATTCCAAGATCTATGGTCTCTATGTATGATAGAAGAGACCAGGTTAAAAGCAAAATTGATACAGGATCAAATGAAGAAAATCTAGCCTATGCTTCCATGTCAAGAAGAAAGGGAAGATTTGGTCAATTTGGTCCTTAGAAGAAACGCAGGAACATGGATAAAATAAGATGCTATGGATGTAATGAACTTGGGCACTATAAAAGAGATTGTCCTAAATCTAACAAGGATAAGAGGAATAAGGAAGAAGCCCATATTGCTGAAGAAATGGAAGAACCTGAGTCAAAGAAGCCTAAGA